>VRLP01001039.1:5000-156054 GCA_009660295.1 Lophius piscatorius | reverse complement strand
AAGGGAAACGTATTCTGTTCTGTCAGTGAGGTAGGATTGAAACCAATTTAGGGTGGTGGCAGTGAGTCCAGTGGTGTGATGTAGGCGGTGTAGGAGTATTCCAGGGTCAACTGTGTCGAAGGCAGCAGACAAATCAAAGAGAATCAGGAGGGAAGGTGAACCAGCATCTGCTGCCATCAGAAGGTCATTTGTGACTCTGAGCAGAGATGTTTCTGTGCTGTGGGCGGAGCGGAAACCAGACTAAAAGGTATCAAGGAGGTTGTTGTATTTGAGGTGGTCCTGGAGGTGGGCAGCAACTACTTTTTCCAGAACTTTGGAGAGGAATGGGAGTTAGGAAATGAGCCTGTAATTTCTGGTTTCTGGGTTGATGTTTTTCAAATTCCTAAAGTAGATTTGACGTTTGGGCTTGGTGAGGGGGGACACAAGTGACACCTCCATGGAGACGGCCTTGTGGTCGGACACAGCCAGATCGTACACAAGAGGATTTCTGGGAGGAGCAGAGTCAGTGATGACTAGATCCAACATGTGTCCCATGTTGTGGGTGGGGACATCGACATGTTGCTGGAGATTTTAAAAAATCCAGTAGTTGGAGAAATTAGGATGCAAAACGACATGCAGGGGAGTTGACATGAATGTTCATATCTCCAAGTACTATAATATTGGCAGAGGTTTCGCAAAATGTCGACAAAAGGCTGTCGACATTTCATCCCAGAGATGAAGGCTGGGTTTTGTTTGGGTGGTCTGTAGATTAGAAGTATGGTCATGGAGAAAGGGGGCTTACAATTAAATGCCAGGCATTCAAAAGAGGAGATCTCTGGCAACGACAGTGGAGACAAGTCCAAATCACTGCGGTAGATGACAGACGGACCACCACCACGACCAATGCTGCGGGCTTTCTGGAGGTAAAGGTAGTTGGCAGGACAGGTCTCATTCAGGACAGAAAAATCATCTGGTTGTTGCCAGGTTTCTGTAAGGCACATAACGTCCAAACACTTCTCCAGGATGTGGTCATGTATGAGGCATGATTTGTTTGTGAGAGATTGTGAATTAAAGAGTTCGATTTTAATACTAGATGGAACAGTGAGTCTCTGTATTGGCCGAAGAAGACTGAAATCCACTCCACGTTTTCTAACCCGCACAGTGAGTTACTTTATGGAGGGAAACTCCAGTGCCACTAGATGGGAAGAGCGATAGCGTTCTGATGACGCGACGGTGAATCGTAAGACCAAAAGGATGGAATGGAGTTATCGGAGAGGGAGTAAACAAACTTAGAACGGCAACTTCTGTGAACGTAACGGGGCCGGCGAAGGAGTCCAAGTTGTTTAATAACCGATATGCACAACGGAGTGTTGTAGTAGACTTATCTGAATGACATTCTCCACCCGCACATCTTGAACATCAGACATCGTGGATCAAATCTAACAATAGACCTCTCTGTTTCTTCTTTTTTTAATTTTGTACGTGTTTCAAACAGAATCTCCCTCTTTAACACCGGCAATATTTTTGAATTAAAGAAACTGGAAAAATTACCACTGACAGATATCATAAATCTGAGTAAGACCAAAGCGAGGTATAATCATGATCATCATTTATCTACGATCCATCAATATTATTTGTGACGGGAATCGCGGTGGGAGCATTCCACACAAGATATTCCAGATGTCCCTCTTTCCTTCCCGGAGAGAGGGGTGGGGGCGGGCCCTGAAGCGTTCCCAGATGACACATATTAGTCCTTCAGTGATATCTGTGTCTACCAAGGATTAATTATGTTTTTGTATTTCCTTTTCATTCGCTTAGCTCCCTTTAATGAAAATTAAAATCTGTTCAATGTTATTCCACCACCTTTTCACTCAGACAATAAGAGAAAATGTGATTGATAGTAGATTCACCCACGCAGCAATTTTTTTTTTTCCATGCCAGCTAAGTCTCCTTCTGATGAAGCCTCATTTGTCTTTTATTTCTAAATCCATGCTCCTCAGCGCAAGAAAACTTCCAGCTAAAAGGGCGTGAAATAGAGGCGACCATAGCATTTCACCAGCTGCCTGAGCTCCATTGATGATGGCTTTTGATTGTCCTTGTTCGAAATCTTAACTCAGAGTTCACAGACACTGAAATAGTTCAACATGAGTATCTATCCTGAGCATATCAAGCTTTTTTGCTTGAAATGCCCATCGCAGCATCAAACTGGCCAACGTGTGTTAAATTATAGAGTATATAGAATGCACCAAAGTTAACCTCAAATTCTTGAGGTGAACTGTTTGACTGTACTCATTTTTCTTCCTTTGAGGCATTGCCTGGAAAATTGGGGATATTATGGAATCATCCCTTGTGTTTATGCAATAACTCAAAAAACTATTTCATGGATCATTTTCAAATTTCATACCCAAGCAGACCTTAATGCGAGGAAAAACTTGAATTTGGGAGAAGGTAAGTTGTATATTTCTGAAAGTAGGGGGAGGTTTATCCCCAAAGGTTTTCATAATGTATCGTGACATTTGGATAATCAAAAGCCATCTTCAATGGACCTCCGGTACTGTGATTCACCGGGCCCGCTGGTGAAATGCTAGGGTCGCCTTTAATTTCTCAAACGTGTAAAGACTTTTTTTTTCGAACAAATCTTCACCTTTACTTTGAGAAGTTCAATCATATGAGTTTGTTGGTGCAACGCAGGGGATGGGGCCCTTTTTCGGGGATATACCCTTGCCCTAAATCACAGCGCCAGACCTGGATGGAGCATTCCAGGCTGTGTGCTGGGACTGACCCCCACAGATGGAGCTGATGGTGCTGATTGTTTCAGCAGATTAACATTCATCAGCCTGACCTTTGAAGGGAGACAACATGCTTATTGCTCTCAGCGACGGTTACTGGCAGAGGATGAATTGTAGCCGTGAACCATACGGTGGTTATGAGAAATGATGATTATATGTATGCTGAGTGAAAAAAAAGCAGGGGGCGGGGTGTTATATCTTGACATTTTGACATGGACGTGTTTACTTTGAGTCCATGCTGTTAATACCATATCAGTGACACTGAGACTGTGGTACTCAATTTTTCCTGCTCCCGGTTCAATCACTCACACCACAAGCAGCAGACTGTCTTACAGTTAAAACATGTTTATATGCAACGAATCTCATCCCACAAACGTCTGCATGCTGTGTAAGCCCTAATTAAAAGCTGAATATAATTATTTTCAAATGAACTGTTTAACAACAAGCCCATGCAGTGACCAGTCTTTGTTAGTGACCGACTGAGCCTTTCAAAGATGACTTATTCACACGACGTGTGATACCACCACCTGTTACCAGTTATCTTGTTTACCTGTGTCGTGTAAAACAAATGTTTTCCAGTATTTCATAACTTCCCCAATCGTTTTCCCCTACGTCTCAGTTTGAAATGTGCATTTGGCATTAAATGCAGGATGAGACTATATTTACAAAAATCTATAAGGATGAAAATGATAAGAACATAAAATATATTGTAGTTAAATACGTTTGTTTAAGGAGTATATGTCTAAAAAGGATTGGCAATTTATCAGTGTTACTGTATTTTATCAGTTAGACGTAGCTCTACAGTTACAGCCTGAGTTACATATCTTCTTGAACTTTCTATATAGACCATATATCAACACACACCAGGCTGTTCTGTGGCGCAGAGCGAGGCCATAATACTGTCAGCCTGTAACAAATGTTGGTTTCGAGTTCCTACAGAGCACGAGCACTATTTCTTTGGAAGAACTTTACGTTACTGTCAGAAAAGATTAGATGGTACTTTAATCTTTGGTTTCCCTGACCAGCTCCCTCCCACCATCCCTTTCATCCCCAGGCGCTGTCGGTCTCTAGACTAAACATCATATTCATTCAACCTGTGGTAGCCTATTGAGGCTGCAATGTTTGGAGAATAATGTTGCAGGAATAAAAAGATTATATCGACAGGTTTCAACCGGCTAAATATAAACATTTTTAAGACCATTTTAAAGGCAATTTGAAATTAAATTTAAGAGCATTTTAGCAAAATGCCAGTTTCTACCGAGTAACATAATTTACTCACAGCGCTGTGTGTCATTGATCATATTTAAGAACTTGTAGGTGATGCCACTACATATTTATATTTTATTTAAGAATATTTCGGAGCATGCAGAGACACCGAAAAAAGGCATTTCAAAGGCAATCTTTCAATTGTTGTGGACAAACATCAAAATGTCAAAACGACGTTCTCCCCCTCTACCAAGTTTATGACATTCAATTCTTTTTACTTTTACTGACTGACATCGATGCAGCCCACTGTGTTTCTGTTTGAATATCAGGACTGATCAATGTTCTTGACTATTTTAATCAGAGCTTCTATAAATAAGTACCAGAGACGGCTGATATCGATTTTGGCCGATTCTGATTATATTCTTGTGAACATTTTAAAATCATAATTGACAGTTTGCATACATACAGCGGGATTGTAGCTAGCTCTGCACTATCACAAGCACTAGCTTTAGCTGTTCTGCTAACGTTAGCTTCTTGAAACTTGCTATGTTCCTCTGGGTGATTCAATTTGAAGTGTCTGATTACGTTTTCTGTGCCATAAGCTTTCTGGGTTGTTCCTCCACAGCTTATTTTGTCCTTACTGGTGCTAATAATATCAAGTTTTGTGTTTTCTGGTGTTTTCAGGTTCGCTAGGGGTGACCAGTGGTAGCTCATGCATGTTGTGCGTGTATGGCGCATGCGTTTAACTGAAACCCAACTGGCCTCAGGTGAGGCTGCCCGGCCGATTACAGATCCCACCAAACATTTTGGAGGATTACTTCTGAATATAACTTAAAAAAATCTCAAAGAAAAACAAATGCAAGTCATCATTTTTAAGAGACAGCATGGCTCACCTTGATCCCAGGGCAGTGAGCGAAGAAGGCCTCCGGGCTTTGAGAGTGATAGAGCGATCCATGGCCGACACACCCCCACGGGGCCCGAATCGTGAGGTTGCCACAGTCGAACAAGTTGCCAGAGCGGTAGCGGTACTTGGCTGCTTCGTTGACTATCTGGAAAGGGACAAATTTGATTTGGGTGAGGACACATTATTACTTAATTTAAAAAAAGATGGATGTCTACTGATTCTTATGAAACATATGCGCTACTCCACAAGGAATCCCTGATATAGGTTCTAAACTCATTTTACATTACTAAATATAATATGTAATCTGGAGATGACATCAACCAAAACACTGTACAACAAATGCACGGGTAACTGACATATCCTTGTTTCCTTTGCTGAGTCTACAGTAGTGTATATTGTTTTGGGTAGATGCTATGAAGAAGAAACTCGACCCTCTGATCACCTTAAAATAATTTACCCGTGAAAAATATAACATTTTCCAAACTAAAACTAGACTAAAGCCAACCATTATTAGGATGTAAAAATACACAAGTTGTAGTCAGTTGTAGTTCATATATATGTGTCAAGTCTGGTAGCGAGAATGTATAGTTGGAGATGTATAGTTACATATATATCCAGATATGGTATGGACAGGATTACCATCCTTAAAGCCAGCGTACAACATACAAACTGCCTTTTTTTGACCCGGTTTCTGGCACACAAGGGTTAGACAGAATCAGATGTTCGCCAGGCGTTGATGGTCATGTGTTGTACCACGGGGGCCCAAGCACCGATCAGTCGGACGATCGTATTAATTTTTCTTACTGCGCCGGTGCAAAGTGGCTACTGAGCATCTGAGTTGACATGGCATCACAACGCAATGTGTGGTTTTAAAGTATGAAGTGTTTACCAGCCAGTTTTCGGCTGGTAGCAACTGCACAGCAAGGCAGAATAAGAAAGGTCCTTAGCTGTCAGAGCATTGCTAGCTATCAGGTTAACACTCATACTGTCACACGTAGCTCGCTTAACTCCAATGCTTACAGTAAATTGGCCAAGCCATACTGTCCACAGCATGCTAGCCACCTTCGAGCCCATTCACGACAGCACCTCTTTTCTTAGCGGTTTAGAGACAGGATGGCAAAATTATCAAGGCAGCTTTTCAGCATTTCTGTTTTGTTAGCATGTTGCTACCAAACAAACTTCTTCCTGCCTCAGAGCTTTCAAATGAATCTTTATCAAACATTGTCAAAAGCCACAAGGGGTCACAGGGGCCGAGCAGCCGTACAGTGTTAGCACTCAAGTCCTGCTTGACAATCTGACTGTACAGTGTGAGCAAAGTTTTGGCTTTACAGCAATTTGATTTATTTGGATAGTCTGAGTTGGAAGCAAACAACGAATCTAAAATCGTACAGTGTATGCCCAGATTTAGACTACCTTTAAAAGTCAGATTTCCATGGACACGGCGAAAAATGAGAGCTATTGATTTTAAGCTCTCTCTTTATACAACAAATGAAAAACAGCAAAATCAGCTCAGGGAAGTGTTTGAAGTGAGTTTCCTTTTAAAAAATAAAAATAAAAATAAAAATGTTTTCCTTCCTGCAACACAGGCCAGCTAATAATTCAGCTTTTTATGCATCTTTCACGTCAGTGTGGAGTCCAGCATTTTCAGTGAGTGCCCAACGTCAGATTGAATCTACTGCTGCTCTAAACCTCAGCAGGAGCCGCTTACAAAACCGTCTCCATTATCACATATTTTGCTTTATGTTGCCTTGGCCAAGCAGGGATTCCCATTCATGTTATGGAGGGCGAGAACACAGAAAATGACACTTATGGCGGTCGACATGTATAGATGGGGAGTACAGCAGCGCTGCTCTGATAGACCTCTTCATTATACATTAATCTTCCTTGAGATGGAGGCTTTACAGATTCTTCCTATCTAAATTGTTGAATAAGAATTAAATAGACAGAATTGAGTTCTGTTTATCAAACACACTCATGCAAATTGTTGAAACTGATGAAAAGTTAAAACAAACATAAATTACTAACACTGGTGGCTGCCAAGCCAGCGAGAGGATTTTATTTATTTACTTTCACGGCAAAGCATTTCCTGCAGGTTGTATTATTTTCTCAGAGCCTCATAACTTCTACCTAAACAGACTTGCATATGAATTATAATGTTTACAGAGAAAGTCACATACATGCAAGTAAAAGATGGATTACATTATGATATGATAAAGGATACGATAGGATATAAGCACACAAGTAACGAGGGGGACGGGATTCGATATATGAATAAAGTTCATTCTAATCAACATGTTCAGGTTCAGTGATCCCACTCACGTATCTTCTAAAGGCCTATTCTTATTTGTGCACCAGGAAAGACATTTTAAACAGCTTTGTAATTACTTTGAAACCGTAATTTCAATGTACAGTTTACAAATAAATCATTCCTTTTTCCAACCAAACACTGTTTTTCAGGAAAAGTTTCAGAATCTTTTCATTTTGGTTGGGCCACTTGGACGTGCCATTATTTAGCATTGGAAAGGAACCGCATATGAAAATCATGGAGATTAAATATTCTTGGCATTATTCATGACAGGAACGGAATAATATCCATAAAAACATCTTCCTCCGACCCGTGTTGTTTTTCCACGACATTACGTCGTTAATAGAACTCTCATCATGCTTTTTAAACAGGACGTCCTACTTAGTCATGGAGTCAACAAGCCACTGGATTAATTTGGGTCACTTTTTTCATATGGAAAAGCTTATTTGATGATTCTGTTATTGGAAGCTCCTTTAGAAATACTTTCTTCCATGAGCCATCATAAACTTATCAGCTATTACTGGGAAGAAAACGCTGTGTTTATTCTAGCATTTACTGTATGCTGTCTTGGTTTTCCTGAGTTACGACACTGAATAGAAGCTTTTTTATGAGAATGGAGGCTTTAGGAGTTGCACCAGAGTACTTTCCATGTTTCTGTTGCCAAACATCTACAGAGTAAAAGGGAATTTGATATAATGATAAGACAGTGTTACCTCATGAAGACAAATCAACATGAAAACAAGCCTTTCTCTGCAATGATTAGATAAAAATTGCATTTCTCAAATCAAATAATTCCCACCTGTTATTCAAGCACATAAGGACTAAGGAGACAATTGTTGAACAGGATGCTTCAAGGTGGATGTTTGGATAAAACCAGAGTTGTGTGCACATCCCGGTCAGTGACGTTAGCTGGAGTATTTGCCGCATGTGAGACCGGGCGGTGCTGGCTACTTGCCGGCTCAAGACAGGCCAAGCGAAACAAATAACCTTTTGCCACTGGATAAGATCTTCAATGAGAGGCTCAACGGATCGAAGTTTGCTTTTCAGCTCGGCTACATCCACTGCCTGGGCAACAAATCTACGCTGGTAGATTTCAGTCAGAGGGGTCGGGTCTTCTTCGTCCGAGGGAATTAACAGGAAATGCCTCCGACAAGATCCCAGATACTTGGCCTGCTGAGAAGTATCACCGTCCTGTGAGCCTCAAAATCCTGAGGGTTGATGGTATTGCTGCTGGTGGTGTCGTACAGCACACAGGCTGGCCCGTTTGTTAGCTATCTCCTGTGCTAAAATTCACTCAGGTGAGCTACTATCTACCCCAGTTAAGGTGGACTATCCCTGTCAGGAACATGGTGTAAAGAACCTTACACTATGTTGTAACAGACTGACAAAACACACAATTTCCAAAATAATAATTAAAAAGTACTTAACTTTAATTTGTCTAAAGAATGAGTTGTCAGGGTCAACAGGAAGTGACAACTCACTATAGCAACGTTTCATATTGGCAAAAATGCTTGCATTGAGACAGAACAAACCTTCGAACAACACCTACATTGGCCCAGCGAGGACAGCAAGGCAAGTCAAAGAGCAAATTGAGAACAACTAGGTTGACCAACTGCCAAATGAATCGTCATAGACCGCAGACCAACAAACATTGACTGTGTTCACATGCACATCCGTATCCTGCTGAGCATCAATACACTGGGGCAGAGTGACGTGAAAGAAATTGCACCACATAAAGGCGGCAGCAGCAGCAAAATTGTGACTCACTTCTGGAGCGACAAAGAAAGTTCGGGCAGAAAAGGAATTGTGGATTGAGGAAGTGTGTAGTGACAGAGAAGATTGTTTGAGTTGTACAGGATATGTAAGAGAGCAGCATGACATCAGTGCGGTAAAAGGTGGAGGTGGTACTGGCCGAAGAGGTCAGACAGGGGTATGTGCTGGAGAAAAGAGGAATGAAGGTCAGTGGCAGCAAGACAGATTACATGTGTTTGAATGAAAGGGAGGCAGGTGGAACTGTGAGGATGCAGGAGTAGAGGTGGAGAAGGTGCAGGAGTTTAAGTACTTGGGGTCAACTGGGGTGGAGTGGAGAAGAGTGTTAAGAGTTATCTGTGACAGAAGAGTAACAGCAGGAGAGAAGGCTTCCAAGTTGGAGGTGAGAGCAGCTCTGCTGGATGGTTTAGAGACGGTGGCTCTGACCATAAGACAGGGAGCAGAACTGAAGATGTTCAGATGTTCTCTGGGAGTGAGGAGGAAGGACAGGATTAGAAAGGAGGACATCAGAGCAGGTTACATGTGTTGGAGACAAAGTCAGAGAGGCCAGATTGAGAATGTTTGGAACCGTGAAGAAAAGGGATAGTGGATCTACTGGTAGAAGGATTCTGGAGATGGAGCTGCCAGTCAGGAAAAGAATGGGAGGACCAAAGGGGAGGTTTCTGGATGACGTGAGCGAGGACATCCAGTTGGTTGGTGTGACAGAGTAAGATGCAAAGGATAGGGGAAGATGTAAACAGACGATCCACTTTGGAGACCCGAAAAGGGAACGGCCGTATGAAGAAGACGACGCAGGAAAATGAATAAGCAGATTTGATTTGCATGTAAACGCAGTCATCGTTGAAAACCAGACTCTAATGCATAATCCAGATCACCTTGGATGACCCATCACACCAGCCACCCCTGACAGGATTAGTTTTTTCCAAAATGCATTAATTATACAGCAGCGAAACCAAATCAGAGGTGTTGGGTAAGATTTCCCCAGGCGTTCATTTACAGGCAGCTGCTTACATTCAATTTGCAGCCGACGTTACTCGTAACTTTTCTTTATGTCATCGTCCACTAATGAAGTCTGAACCATGCGATTCTTAACCAAATGTATGACATTTTGAAGTGAAGATAAAACTTTGTAAGCCTTGTTCAGTCCATTATGTGTTATATGTTGGATATGTTCAGGGACTTCAGGGTTTGTGGCTGGCTCTGAGCTCCGGCTAGCTTTAGCCGCTCAACTTACGTTAGCTTTTAACTTTCTATTTTCCTCAGGCGGTTAAATTTGAAGTGTGTTATTTTGTTCGTTGTGCCAAACACTTTCGGGGTTGCTCTGCTGGAGCTCGTTTTGTCCTTAAGTTTTAAAACCATAAATGACCATAGTGATACAAACATTCAGCGGGCTAGTGGCTGGCTCTGAGCTCCCTCTAGCTTTAGCACTTCTGCTAACGGGAGTTTCTTAACTTGCTGTGTTCCTCAGGTTGACTAAACGTGAAACGTCTGATTAAGTTAGTTGTGCCGAACGTTTTTGGGGTTGCTCCTCAACAGTTTATTTTGTCCTTGCTGGTGTTATAAATTGCGATCTTTGTGTTTTGCTTGTTTACTTGTGAGATGTTTGGAGCCTTGGAGCCATGCGATGATCGATCATCGCATGGCCTGCCGGCCGATGGTCACCTCTACTGTTAAGAGGAAGGAATAATTTTTTTCACACATGAAAGCAAACAGAATATTTGGGGATTCGGGCTGTTGATCAGATGGGGACATTCAAGACCTTGAGTTTAAGGAGGTCAGAATAATGAAGGAAATAATCATCCGATTAACGGATCCTTACATTATTCAGTAGGCGGAGCCCTGCTTACCTGGTCAAAAGCAGGATAGATGTAGTCGGCAAACTGGATCTCAGCGATGGCTGTGGCACCAGCAACAGCGACACCAATCCCAAATCCCACAATCCCCTGCTCACAAAGGGGGGTGTTGAAGACTCTGTCCTTGCCTGGGGAGACAGCAGTAGGAGTGGGTGAAGCTTGAAGTAAGGCAGCCACACTATGACTGTTCTGTACTCCGATAACAAGAATGCTCATATTAAAAGCTGATTACCTCTCCTCAACTGTAGCTAACCGAGCCTGCGAAGCACGCACAACCCCCACGGAGCAAAAACAGAGTGGAAAAAGTATTTTCCACTCTCCACCCTATAATCTGAAATGGAACCGCAAGAGAGGCTCTAAATTTGGGTCTAGAGTGTTATTTTTGCTCTCATCTTTGTGTATTTGCCAAACCAGCCTCTTTCTGTTTTGCTGTCAAGTGTGCCTCCAAACAGTCAAACGCTGCCCTCATGTGCCCAGCTGTGAGACAAAGTTCAATGATTACCACAACCGCGACGAGGAATGATCACCAAAAGGCACAAAATCAAAAGGACATCTTTTCCTAATAGCCATTTGTGCCGTTTTTATTCTTCTAGGTTTTTCCGTTGGGAGTTTCGCAGTTCTCGACTGTAGACCGGTCTGCCTTCTTACGAACACATAGTGTTGCCACAAGGCGCCTTGAACGGAAAAAAAACCAGACAGGGCTCGCATTTTTAGATTGTGGGGGCAAAAAGATGATGAAGAAACGCTTCACCTATAAAAAAAACCGAACAAAGAAGATGGACAAGTTGTTGCTAGGTAATTTTCTTTAGCCATATCATATTTTTTACAACATGACACAAGAAAGAAAAGGCAAGTCGTAATGAAAACTTTGTCAAATAATAATACTGGTGAGGGCCGCGCTGTGCTACTGGGAGGTATCTGTTCCTGCAGCCAGGAGCAGCTGCTCCTCCGAACACAGTACGGTGCAAGATCCGCCTCAAGGTGCATTTCACATTAAATGTAATTAACTTCATGGTTTTCTACTTTTAACACAACAGCACTGAAACATGTGGAACGGCTAGAGGATGTAAACGCACTCATCGGTTAATTAAGACCTGCGTTCTATTTACTAATGATCGTGTAGAACTTACCAATACGTTAATTATTTGTGTTTTTAAATTTCATTCGTATTCATTTCTCCTCCTGGACTCCGTTGCATCTCTTCTAACGATAAGTGTGAAGTTTATTAGAGTGACTGGATAAACACTGATATCTGACAGAGGGGGAGAGCTAGCACTCTTAAATGACGCGCCAGCGCCACCTTATGAGTAAAATGTGAACTATTATAGGGAAATATATAAACAAGATAGATCCATTTTAGACATAATAATAATAATAAGACACATGGTTGTGAAGTACCACTTAAAAAATTGTTTTTATGGGGAATAAAACTCTTAGAGAGTGAAATATGAACAATTCCAGGAAAATATGACAAATAAGAGTTAGGGTTCCTCGAGGCCGTTCATATGAGGTAATTTGGACACCTTGAGCCGATTCATGAGGTCATTTGGACTAAATCGGACCAACGGTTAGGGAGTTATGTTCGGAAAAAACGTGTTTTTCGTAAAAAGGCACACCCTAGTGAGTAAAATATGAACTTTTAGAGTAGAATATGATAGAGACGAGGATAGGGAGGTTTGAGATCAGGTGCAAATTAGGTTGTTTTCTGGAACATCACCCCTGAAGGCAACTCAATTTCACATTCTGCACCTTTAAAGAAAGTGAAAAAATAAAAAAACTTGCTTAATAGAGGGAACAACTTTCTATCAACCAAAGTCGGGATTGAAGCTACTACTGATGAAACACACGGGTAATTGATTACACAACGTGACCATCTACCGCTTTGTTTGCACTGCCTCAGCACGTGATGCGACACGAGACAAAAACCTCTCTGGTCAGTGACGCTGACACCGACTGTGCACACGGCTACACACACAAACACACACACACACGTCAGTGAGAGGGAGAGCTGATCAGAGTCAGTGTGTGTGGTTGTTTTCAGACTAACAGCCATCAGAGGCAGCCAGAAGGCAGCGGCAGGAGAGCTGGACCACTGAGCTGAACGCCTCCACCTCATAAAATCCATTCATACAATGTAAGGCCTGCATTAACCCGTCTTCTGAATGAAGGCAGTGGGAGGCAAAGGTGTGCACAATCCTTTTCAGACGTGAGAGGGATAAAAACAGCTTTGCTCTCGTCATTGTACACAAAGATGAGATGGAAAATAATGATCCTTCTTCAAAAGGTCAACACTTCTGACGTCAATGAAAACAAAGCCGGCTACTGTAGGGCGGACTAGAAGCGCCATAAAATGCCGTTTGGTTGTTCCAAGACTTATCCAAATATTTTTATCATAATCTTTTATGTTTTTGTCAATAAATCTCGGGACAACCGGCTGCTTTTCTTCTCCTCAGACAGTCAGAAGTATTGATACAGGATAAGATAAAAGATAAAAATTCCACATTTCATGATATGGTAAACACCAAACTATTAAAAACAAGATCCACGATCAGACCGCAGAGATAATATCATTATCATCTCAGCCAACGCCTTTGGCTGGAGGTTTTTTGATAACCCACGACTGTGAGGCTTTTTGGTGTGCGTGTGCTGGATCGCACTAAGAAATTCGATTAAGTTTTGTGAGTTGATGGGCTGAAGGTCGAAGAGTTGAGACGTTGAGGCAGATTCTTATCCAAATGTTTTCACTCTTTCTTTTTTCTTCTTCTTCTGCTAGCTTTGGAGGATGGAGCATATGTCAATGTTTTGATTAATTCCACAATATAAGCTTCAGGTTTCTAAAAAAATTTAATTCAAATCAAGAGTACTCATTTCAACTAATATTTATTTATATTGGAGGGAGAGAGAGAGGGAAATAATCTTAAATCAGCCACCATCAATGCAGGAAACCAATAATCCTAGGTGCCTCCGCTAATTATTCATTTTATACTAACCTTATTTTTGCCCCTGAATGTGTTTAGTTATTCTTTGCTATTTAAATTAAAAATATTAAGAACATATTTGAGTGTAATCAGATCATCATCGGATCAGATCCCAGAGTGACTCAATAATGAAGATAAATACAGTTAACTGGTTTTTCTGAGCTCAGGAATAAAACAAGGCAGATTTCCTCTTGTGCGTTCATAGGAGCTAAAATTAGGCGGAACTGGACTTAATGTGGTGAAGTTAAGGACAAGAAACTGTTTCCCCCAAGTGAGTAAATTATAAACAATTATAATGAAATAATTGTTAATACTATTTAATATAATTATTAATTATATATATATATATATATACACACACACATACATAGACAAGATAGATCTCATTGTGTGGATTAGTATGAGTACATTTTTAACATAATCTGACATATGGTTGGAAAGCAGTGGTAAAAAAAATAGTAAAATATGACAAATACACGTTAGATCCGCTTGAAGCGGTTCTTATGAGGTAAATTTGGACTAAACCGTGTTTTTACTGATACTTGATTTTCCCTATAATCAAATTTTCTGTGTACATATGTTTACCAGTAATAACAGCTGTTTTGAAGTCGTTTCTTAAATGACTGTGATAAATATTTATCGGGGATTTAGTGGAATCGTCGTTGCTGCATCCGCCGTCGCACGTCCTTAGTGATAACAGAATAACTCAGAAAGTGTTTCATACATAACTTTCAAAACGTATACCCACATAATCCTTTGTGGGAGGAAGAATCGTATAGATTTTGGGAAAGGACGGTTTTATATTTCTGCCAGTAGGGGATGATTTATATCCAAGAGTTTTCGGCCCGAAATTTCTCAACTGTTATTCTGAGTTCATCAGAATCTGGTCCATATGACACCTTATTACGCCGAATCAATCGCGGACATGCCTGCGACCTTTTTATACAGAAAACAGCATCATGATATTTGGTCTTTGTCCCCAATGAGGTCGGAGTTTATGGTCTGTCGGCTACAGAATCAAACTGGAGCTTCCAGCTTCTTCTGAAGGGAAAACTTAAAAAGAGTCAGAGAGAGTAAAAACATAAATTACCAAAACGATAAAAGCGCAGCTGTATTGCTCTCTGTGGGTCGAGCTTCAAAGCGAGTCGCAGATAAAAACGAGATCCAAGCATTTTAAGAAATAAAAAGGCACAGGTGTAAATAATAAAATAAATATGGTTGATTTTCTTTCGGGCTGCCTCAGTTTTGAGGTCAGGATACCGTTCATGCTGGTTCCCTTTGAAGCTGCCATAACTTCCTGGTTCATTTGAGAGAAACCATCAAGTCATCATTACAACGTAACACTAATTGTTACACTAGGAAAATGAGGAGGGTTCCCACAACCCCCTAAACGTTAAACCTGGAAGACTTTTCCGTTACTTTCCCGGTCAAATCTCCTTATATTCACGGTCCTAGCATTGCAAAGTAGTTTTATTTTTACAGCACACGTCAACAACAAGGCCGTTCAAAAGCTTTACGAAATACATGTATAAAAAGCCTTGAAAAAATTAGGCGATTTAAATTTAAATCGAAATTAGAAAAGTGTAGAAATACACCAGTGAAAGTTGTAGGGTTGTGTAATAACTGAGTAATTGGTTGATTTAAAGGCAGCGGTGAAGCACTTCAGCCCGGATTTAAAAGAACGGAGTCATAGCAGACCTGCGTTTGTTACAAATACACAGCATGAAATCTGAATGCTGCTCCATGTTTAATGTTGACCCTGAGAAAGGACACCTGCCCCGTACGAACCGACAGGTCTGGATGATTCATTACGGAGCAGCACATCATTCAGCGGCTTTCTTCCAGACGTGGCTCAAAGCTGACCCCTGTCACAACTATGAGAGAAGAGGATTTTTTTTTATATGTAGAGATAATAGTCTTAACAGAAGCTCACTCCTACCAATTAAGAGATCGAGGCCTGGACACGTCAAGACGGACAAAACAGTCTTTGGAGAGAAGGAGTCCTGGAATTTACTTTTTCCAGTCCAAGCTCTCCAGGTTTGCCTGTTGAAGGCTTTGCAGTGACCCGCATCACGCAACGTCAATCACGCATGCACACGTGTGACAGCTGCTCAAATGATGCGGAAAACAGAGAAGAATTATTTATCCATTTCTGCGAAAAAATAAAGAAGTGCATGTACTTTCACTGACCCATCTCTATTAGTGTCCATTTTCAAAAGCTTTCATTGGCTGATGGTCATTTAACCAAGTCAAACACATAAAACATGTTTGACGCAAAGCAGAATTTCGACCATGTGTTGGATTTCACGGTCGAGGGAAGGCCGCAGAACAGAGCAGCACCGAATTCTGACAAATCCAATTCAGCTGGTTTACCACTTTAAAAGGCGCACACATATTTATGCTGTGTGAATGAACAGCAAATGATATAATGAATGAAAACTAATGAACTTGGTCTGAAGCATCATTTTAACCATCTTTCTTTTCGCAGATTCCAAAAAAAGAAACATTAACGCAATAAAGAGAGGTGCAGCAGAGGTTCTGCTCATGACATCATCAACGCCTCTCGTACGGTTAATTATCAGAGTAAGCGTTACCAGGGTCTCCAATAACACCTGCGCCTCTCTCATCCTTCAAACTACTGTTATTTATTAACGGTTCTATCTTAAATGTGTCGAAAATGTAGTATTTTATATGTAAATTAAACCACTTCAGTGGTTGTGCCAGTGTTTGCTTAAGACTAATTTTATCTGCAATCCCCGGCTGGTTACAATTTACCAAATAATACTTTCAACAACATAAGATACCAAAACAACAACTGTGACTTTGCTAATATTCACTCTCTTGTGCTAAATTGGACACAGAACTAAAACCAGAACCTCATGGCTGTTTAGATGCGCAGAGATGAGTGACATGACCCTGTATGAGGTTGAGGTCAGATTGTGTGGACCTCTGCTGCCATCTAGTGGTAATATCTGGTCAAACTAACATACCACAACCAGTGAGTAATCATTATTTTCAAAAAGGATTTTATGCTAAAGGAAAAAGGTGTTGCGTTCTGGGAAAAATGGGTCATATACCTGACACAAGGAGGTGATAAACTGTCTCACATTTGACCAATTTTGATTAGGAAAAACAATGATAAATTTCATAGTCTGCAGTGACCTTCTCCCGCCCCCTTTGTTGTTTCCATCATTTTCTGTTATTTGTTTGGCTTTGATTTTTCTAGCTGTACACTGCTGTGATATAACCTATATGTGTTACTTTTACAGATCACAGCCCTATTCACCTTTTTAAATGGTGTATTTTCCACGAATGTACTTGTGTATTTTGTTTAAACTTATGTCAAATATATTGAAAAATCTTACCATATTTGTCTCTCAGACCCACTGTGCATCGGAAAACTCCACCAAAAGCAACATCCTCCCCGAAGATGACTGTGGAGAAACACGCAATAAAGGCAGAGGTAAAGTAACACGTTTTCTCAAGATTCTGTAGTCCACAATTCAAACAAGGGTCATCAGCACATGACACATCCTCCATCTCTTGTGAGTCTTGAGTAGTAGAACTTTTTTGAGTTATATTTTGCTATGGAGAAAATGACCAAACAGTCACCTTAAATAACTGTTTCCATTTTAGAAAGATCATTAGGCAAAACTACTCATCATGGTTGATTTATGTGCAAAGCTTGGGGAAACAAAACTTCAGAGTCTCCAAAAGGAAACATGTTTTCATGGAAACCACTCTAAATAAAATCACTATGAAACTCACAATATAAAAAAAAAATCAAAGCTATGTAATTAATTTGAAATGTGTTCATTTTTGGGAGTTAAATGCGTGGTTTGCCAGAAAAACCACAGACAAAACAAATCCTCACAGACGGATAAACCGATGACTACAGTCCCCTTCATGTTTAAAAGACCGGTAAAATGAAACCGTCATTAATAGGAAATTTAACCGACAATTAACTGTAATTAAAATAACAAATTTGAATTATTTAATTGTCTTTCCCACCTATTTTATCTGATTGTTAAGTATACGTTTGGTCACGGAATGATTAGAAAAACACACTTTATGAAAACTTTTTTTGGTCGTGTCCCATTTATATTAGGCTTATATTGAGAACTCTGGACGGAACACAGCCTGCGGTCAGAGTTGATTAGATTTGTGTTGTTAGCAGTTTCATGCTGCACATTTGACAAACGGCCCCCTTGAAGATTAACGACTCTCACAACGATGTTCGTGTCACCAGACGCTAATTGAAAGGTTTTAGCCCCTCAAGAGAAAAACAGTTGAAGGTTTTAAAGATCTAGTCAAAGCAGAACATTTCCCAATAACTTAGGGAACAAGTGTAAATAGTGATGGAAAGATGACACGTATATTTCATACATCATTTTAATTAAATTTTTTTAATGGCTTTATTTTAATTGGTTAACCCAAATAATTGTGATCAGATAAGGCGATTTAATAATTCTGACCTCGTCCAGTCACAACACAAGGAAGGAAAAGAAAACTATGAATATTAAAACACAACGCTGGATCTTCAAGAAGAGGGATTCATAGTTTGTGCTTGGAGAACGTTTATACTCTTAATTACAAACGTATTAGATATTGTTTCTACTATCATCAGTGTCTCTATACTATGAAGTAAATCCCTTGAATAACATGATACTATGAATGGCCACATTCAGTTTGTTGCGTATTTTGTTGTTTCTCCTGCTCATAGTATCCCAAAATCTGAGTCTAACCTAGTTCCATGTGCAGAATGTCAATGCAATTGTTTTTATATCCAATATGCATTTTGGAAAAGGAATAGTGCATTTCATAAAAAAGGTGCACAGCAAAGAGTTAAGCTCCGTGACTTAGAAAAGCTACTCATAACAGAATAACTGCAACCAGACGACATCCTTAACGAGCGCCAGTCAAACATTAAGATGTGGGAAACCGAATGGAAACAGGGATGGGATTATGTCATTTCTATTTCCTCCAGCAGATTAATGTAAACACTTCTAACGATTACTCAAAAATAATTGAGGTTAGCTCAGAAAACTGCAATCAGTCTATTATGTAATAATAGTGAGGGATGAGGTGTAGAGTAATAGCAGAGAAAACTAAACCCCATGTGTACGCGACACGGGATCGCCGCGTGACGTTCCTGCACATGGAGTCAGCTCACTTTGAAACAGACAGCGGTTTGACATTTCACAATAAAATATTTGTTTGTCATAATGAGTATGGCTGCTAGGGAAGATATTACAAAGAAGTAGCTTAAACCAGATGCCCCATCTGTGGAGGATTGGCTTGCATTTATATCTTTAAAACGGAAAGAGTCGCCTTTCCCATGAGGATTTGAGCAGTCGAATTCGATGAATCTTTCATTTGTTTTTTTATTATTTAGTCTAGTTGAAAAACATCCCTTGTTCTATTTCTGTATCCTGTGTTTACATTGTGATTAACTTTTATTTTTAAATGAATGGGATCACTCTGTAAAAGTAGCAACTTGCAGATGACCGAACAGCTGACACTATGTGATTCCAAATAAAGGAAAATAAAGGAAAATAAAAAAAATCAGACTGAGGTTATTTATGCGGGACAGGCAAATAAGTTATAGGTCAAATGTTTTTAGACATATCTAATCAGTCAAATGTTCATGTCTGAGGCAGCCTGTTTTACTTCGATATTTTTAAGGACAGGTTTTGCACGTCTATGAAAATAATTCAAAAATAGAAAAACTGAAGGATGAAAATTAAAAGATGGACTTATTATTATCACATATTTTTAGACATATAATTTAATTTCCCCTTATGGCATCTTACCTGCTGTAGGGTCAGAAGCGAGAGTGTTGTCCAGTGCACTTGTAACGGACTGGAACATGTTCATCTTCTGAGTGGGACCTTAAAGGTTTGAAGATAACAACCATTAATTGAAAACTTATATTGGAGATCACACCAATTACTGCAGGTTGAAAATCACAATGTGGAAGCATAGTGTTGATTTATTGCTTTGTGTCAAGAATAGTCAGCCACTTTTGTAGCAGAAAAGAAGATAAAAAATGTTTCCATTGCTATAACGTTTGTGTAAATATGTACATGTATACAGTATGTACATTCATTCATTATCAACCGCTTATCCCGACATGGAGCCTATCCCAGCTGACATCGAGTGAGTGTCAGGTTACAGCCAGGAAGAGTCACCAGTTCATCACAGGGCCGACACAGAGACACACAACCCCTCACACACACACTCCTACTATCAGTTTAGTGCCACCAAATCACCTATAGTCATGTTTTTGGACTGTGGGATGAAGCCGTAGTTCCCGGAGAGAACCCACGCAGACACAGGAAGACAAGCGTACTACACACAGAAAGGCCGGCAGAGGTGGATTTGAACCCGCTACCTTCTTCTTCTTCAGTGCGACACCGTGCTGCCTTATACAGTAATTGGAAAAAGTACTGGATCCCCTCCAAATTTTATTCAATTTTTGGCGTGCATCTCATACTAAACTGTGTCGCCTCATATTGAACATTTTGCATAAAACAAGGAAACCTGAGTAAACACAAAATACGTTTAAAAAGTTTTAAATAATAATTTGATTCATCTGCAAATCTGCAGAACATTGGTCTTTAACATCTTTGAGTAGAATTTTGACCTGGACTTCTTTGTAGAACTACTTTAGGGGGGGTTTCTGAGCATGAACCGCTCAACTCAGGTTCTATCGCAGCATCTTCAGCCGTTCAGCTTTAGGGGTCAAAGTTCGTTGTGGCAAAACTCAGATGATCCTTAATGTTTATTCCAGTTGGCAGTGTCTTTTCTCCCATGCATGCCCTTTTTGGCCAGAGTATTTTGTATAGAGGAGCCAGGAACTATGAAATACACTTGTTTTTATTTATTCATTTGTATCTAATGAGAGTTCCTGGATTAACCCATCCTGAACATTGGTTGTGGTGTGGTCGGGTGAGTTAAAACACTGAAAGATGCCACTTTAATTAGGGAAGTACAATTTCCATGTATATGTGTACTTGATCTACAACAAAGTGTAGGTAGGTGGTATGTGTCAAAGTAGCATCCACATGAATGGAGATCCAAAGCTTCCCAGAGCAGAACATTGCCAAAACCATCACACTGCCTCCCCCATCTCGTCTTTATCCCATCATGCATCCTGGTGCCTTTTCTTCCACAGGCAGGCCACATGCACGCAATGGGCCGGCCACATGAAACAAAACAAAACGTGATTCATCAGACCAGCCCATCTTCTTCAGCAGCTCGAGGGTTCAGTTCTTATGCTGACGTGCCCACTGCTGGCGCTCTCACAATAATGAACATCTCAGCAAGGGCACTATGACCTGGCTATAGCTATGCAGCAAGCTGCAATGCACTGTGTCTTCTAACACCTTTCTATCAGAAACAGCTTTAACTTAATCAGCAAATTGTGCTACGGGCTAGTGTACTCTCCTGACACACATCAGTGAGCCTTGGAGGGCCGTGAGCTGGTTGAAACAGTTTCCTATTTCCATTCATTTCGGAGTTGTCTCTCACAATTTGACATGCATCAAAATCCCTCGGATCCCTAAGCTTGCCCAAATGAATTGGTTCAGTCACATCAACATCGGAACAAAATGTCCCGTTGCTGCCTAATATATCCCGCCCACTGACTTCGATGTATTTGTAATAAGATAATATGTTATCCTGACTTCAGATCAGTGGTTATGATGTTATGGTTGATCAGTATTTACCAAACCAAACTAAATCAGTTTCATCAGTTACATTGTAGAAAGGCAGCATTAACATTTTATACAGGGCAGCAGGTTTTCGGTTCCTGTCTGACCTGCTTTTTGTCACGCGGATACTCAAGTTCATATCTACAGAATGACGTATTGGAGTTATCAACTGAATGGCTCAGGTTTCCCGGCATTGATGGTCGCGCGTGCAGTATGTAACTGAGCAGCGTCTCCATAAAGGTGACCATAACACCATATGACGTAGGTGACGTCTACTGCCTCACATGGGAGACGCATATTGATGCATTGGCGAGGCTTTAATTTGAGAGGGCGAGTAGGTGTGGAACAATGTAATTTTAGAGCGGAAATAATAACACGCACTGTATATATGTTGATTCAAGCACGCTTTCAACACACATTACGTACTTTCAAAAATGTCACGCGGGCATCCTCGAAATATCTAGTGATGTTAAAGGTGTACCGTGGCTACTGTGATCTATAATCCTTTGACAGCTAGATGTTACAACGCCATACACCTTGTCAAGAAGATGTAGCAAAATCCAGTTGGTTGGGGAACTTAATGGAGAGTTCCATTACAATCAATAGGTATGCCATTTCTGCAGCTAACGTTAGCCGGCTAGCCGGCCACTCACCATATTGCGTCGGGTCGGGGTCAGGCTGGAACGTAAAGTGCGCCGCATGTCTCCGTGGAGTCTTTGTGCTGGAGTTATTCCCCGGTGAGAGTTTCAGCAAAGAGGCTCCAAACAAGCTCTGAGCCCCGGTGCCAATGCCGGAGATGGAAAGTTTCGAGTTAGCACCTCGAATGAGTAACCGTGCAGCAGCCGCCATCTTTGTTATTCTGTCTTACCAGGAAGGGCAGAGAATGAATCAAAGCATCAAGATCGTCTATTAGACAAGTGACAGCTCTCTGTCAAATAAACTGTCTCAAACTGCAAAATTTTCTCTATATTAGAAAGGATACTGGATTATTCTGTTCGTATGCTATTTTGAACTAGCAACATTTATGACATTAAAACCATTAAATCAAGATAAAACATTGTTTTGTATTAATAAGTAATATCCTAAAGGTTTTCCTACATTTTTGGCATTTATTTCACACCAGAGATATTCCAGAAATACAGAATTAGACTATACGTATGTTGAAAAAGTATTTTATATTGTATAATGACCGTCGAGGAAATTAAAAAGAAGTTTACTACGAAAAATGTACCTTGTTTCTTTGTCTTACCTGGTATTATTCAAGAGTGAGACCTCTTCGTTTAACTCCCATACCATTTCCCAAGGGCAGATTGTGATTGGTTAAGACGGAGGGCGGCGTGAGCGGTCTGGCTAATCCATGCGGCGTTTTTTTTTTTTTTACACAACTTTATTTTGTAAAAAAGTGTTTCGCTCATTGTTCTTCAAAGGATTAAACGGATTTTCTATTTCTAACTATTTACATGTATCTTTATTATATATTCTAGCTTGACAGATTCCATTCATAAAAGAAACTCCCTTGACTTTATTAGTGATCAAGAATGAATTGAAGGCAGGCTTTCTTCAATAACAAAATCCCAATATGACCAGTGACTTAATGGAATCAGTCCAGTAGGAATGAGGGGAATGAGTAGGCCTAATAAGTAATAGTAGTAGTATTCCTAGTAGTATAGTAGTAATATGACTATAACATTACAGCTAATTAATGAGCTGTAATAGGCATAGTATAGTCCGTTAAAATTCCTCAAAAGGTGAACAGAAGATTATTCTCTTCTCCCCAAAACACTGATATAGCACAGCGTTATTATCCCTCTGCTTCTTTAAAAAACATTTACATGTTTTGATTTGTAGATGTTTTGATTTGAAGATGAGACCTCATGATTTGTAGATGATGTCTCATCTCCCATATCTAGAAACCCTATCTAGAAGAACCTATTCTCTAGATAAGAGGGCACATGTGGTTTCATTCAGAAAGATTATTTGAATTAGAATCAGAATCATCCAATCGTCAAAATTCAAAATGTTAGCATGGAAACAAAATGAGTTACAAAGGATTAGAGTTCTCTAAGAACATAAGATCCATGATTGTTGTATAGTAATAAATGAAAAGAGAAATCTTACCCACTTCTTCACTTTATTTATATAAATCAGCCCCAAAAAATTCTCTAATGAAGAGGATGGAGAAAACTGAAGCGTTCTTTTATTTTTACTAATCGTCATTTACAAATTCTTTGAGATAAACAAATCAAACCCTCTTTAGGGACACAGTAAGTTTATTTGACAGTGCTGTATATGTTCATTTATTATCAGACGTGTACAAATGAGGAGATATAATGAGTCGGATTCAAAGAATCCCAGATTTGTTACTGCTAAGTCTATAGAAAATAGTTACTGCACTGAAGTGGTTATAAGTGGGCTCCAAAAATGGAAGACAAAAAAAAAAAAAAATACTCCACACCAGGATAGTTAAGTGGATGTCTTCGCACACTCTGCAACATCCAACTTCCTGCCGCTGTTGCACATTTTTACCAGATTCTACAAAGAATAGAAATCAGAATTAATATTTAAGGATGTAGTTAATGGAGAACAAAAAAGCTTGAGCGGAGTAAATCTTACATTAGTGGCTCGGAGGATGCTGTTTGGGGACTGAAGGGCTGCCAGGTCAGTTAGAATCTTCTGAAGATCGCCGTTACACGGACGCTCTGAAACAGAAGCATTGATGTCACGTAAAAGAGAAACGGTCCGCCGGGCCAGCTGGTCTCAAAGTCCAGTCCACAGTCCACTCTGATGCACGTTTGCCTCAGTTTACCTGGTTCTTGTGGCTTCAGCTGCAGGTATGGATGATCCAGCAGCTCTGCAATAGAAATCCTCTCTCTGGGGTTTCTCACCAGGCACCTCTGGAACAATCCAAATATGAACGATTAGAGTCAAGTATCATACATAAAAGACAGACAGCTGCGCCAAATCTGGACTAAACATGATCAATGGTTGAGAAATTACAGTCTGCAAAATCTTTGAGGAAACCTCCCCCTAGTGGCAGGAATATGCAACTGACCGCAATCAAGAATTGGACCACAATCAATCCAATTCTTCCTCGCACTATGGTGTATGTGGGTATAAAAGCGTGGAATACTTTTAGATATAATAGTTTTAAAAGTTGTTCACAAACTCCCACATCTCTTACCTTCAACACATCCAACAAATCCTTCTCTGAAATGTCAGGAAACTCCACCTTATGGGACGGATCGATGATGGCGTGCAGCTTGGCTATCTGATTGGTGATGCTTTGGAAAGGAGTTTTCCCGTAGGTCATGCAGTACAGGATGCACCCGAGGGACCACACGTCACCTTTGGGACTGATCTAAAATGGGAGGAAAGAGCTCTGTTATGACAGCTTTACTCCGATCAGACATAATGACTCGGCATGTTTCATGACTGGCGTACCTTAGAGCGCGCTTTTCCGGGCTGTGATGAAGTGTCTTTGATGGCTTCAGGGGGCATGTAGTTCAAGGTTCCAACCTGTGTTTGTCAAACAACCGAGGAGAACATTGGTAAAGTCCTTCACACCTGGAGCGTTCACCTGACGCACCTTCATGTTACAAACCCTTTAATGTCCTAGGTTTATTTCCTAATTTTATTAACTGAAGAAAGACACATTATTTGGTCAAGCATGTTTTTAAACACAAAAAAACCCAACATATAGACTATATTTCAATTATTTCATGATGAAATTATTTCATCCATACTTGCTCCCAACTTTGTTGAGCAGGTTTTTTTTAATTAAAACTATTTGACCCTTAGATCAAGTTACATAATTCTGTTTACTAAGTCCTCACAAGCTTTTATATACTGGAAAATCCAATCTTTCGAATAGAAATGTCTCGATAGCCACGAGTAATGCCTCCTCTTCTGGCTCCTTTGGCCTGTGGTGTCCCCCAGGGCTCCATCCTTAGCCCCCCACTCTTTCACATATACATTCCACCACTGGGTCGTATTACAAACAAGTGTCGTGAAGAAAATAGTGATTCTAAATGTGCTGAACAACACAGTTTAGCAGGACATTAATTGGTAAATGGACTGTACTTATACACTTATATAGACTATTTTGGTTGTGGGAAAGCCATAACAATTGTGAGCAGATATGAACAAAGCTTACTTGGGAATCCTTCATGATGCTCGTTACATCTGGTTGGATTCGGTTTGCGATGCCAAAGTCGATTAATTTCAGCGAGGCGTTCACGATGACAAAATTAGCTGGCTTCAAATCACTGTGGACGATCCCTGTACGAAAAGACATTCGGTGTTGAGACGGTTTCATTGAGCCGTTTGGGAAAGAAAGCTGAGATTGGATGGTTGAAGAGTAGCAAGAGGAGTGAAGGAAGAGAACCGTGTTTGTGGATGGTGTGAACGGCCTCCAGCATGTTCTTCCAGTAGAACTTCCTCTCCAGGGGATTCACAGCCTTGCGGTTCCGCAACCAAGTGTTCAGATCCAGGTTTCCGCACTCCATCAGCATGTAGATGTAGCTGTTTGTTATCTCACTGCAAACGCACACACACGCAAACACACACACACACGTTAGGTATTATATTTCTCTTTCTGTGCAAAAATACGGTTTTAATGCTGAATCGTCACAACTTTTAAACCGTTAAATGCTATGATATTGCTTTATTCTACTTAATTCTGTATTTTTAACTAACAAAGTGCAAATTTGCAGCTTGTTTTATTAGTAAATGAATATCTCAGTACATTTACAGGCTCTAATGCTTCAGTAACATATCCCATATTACATTAAACCAGTTCTGATAACACTTTTAAACAAATGGATCTAAAAAAACAAAACAACAACAACCTGGTTTTACTATAATTGTTGTATTTAGTATTGTAAAAACAGATCAGCAATGTCACAATTTTGAAATATGTTCCAAATTGAATGTAACAAATGGAAATCTATGCTCCACTGACTCAAAGTCACCATCACGCCCACTTTAATTCAAAAGAGGCTAAATAAAAGTGAACATAAAAGCTTGATTGTAACTGCAGCTTTGACAAAGGGGCAGCATTCCAAGAATAATTTCAGAACTTCATGTCCCACGGGGTCTTACGGGTTAATCGTCCTCGTGTCTTTCGAAAGGCGCTATATAAATTAAAGTTATAATTATGGATAAAACGGTACAAAACAAACTCCTGTTTCCACAGAAATGAGCTGATAAAGGGTTTTTGTTTTGAACAGGCCGTTTACTCACTAATCGTAGAGCCGAATGATTTGGTCGCTGTACTGCTGTAAATGGTTCAGATGCTCAATCTCATTCTTGTAACTTTCGACTGTCTGAGCGTCGGCCTCCTCCAGGTTGACGAATTTCACCGCAAACAGCTGCTTCTTGGGATCGAGGACCTGGTAGACCTGCAAGACACAGAAAAAAACTTTGATTCCGTGCAAAGGACGACCACAACAAAAGTGAGGAACGGTGGAACGTGTGCGATATGAGTTCCCCACTGATGTTTTACCTTGCTGGATCCTCCACGTCCGATCATTTTCAGGATGAAGAACTGCTTGCCCTTAATGGTGATGGTTTCGTTTGACAACGCAGCGAAGGGAGGCTAAAACAAGAAAAGGATATCATGATATCATGATTTATAACGGAAGTCGTTACAAAAATGTCCTTTCAGCAATTTCGACAGCAAAGCTTCATCCCTTTCCATATTTCTAGATGTACTTTACATTTATTCTCTGAAACATCAGAATCTTTGGTAAAAAAAAGAAAGGTTAAAGCATTTTTCCGAGTCAAACACGGACCCAGTTTTTCTACAGGCTTCAACCAGTTGAATTCACGGGTGTCTAAGAGCTGTGGAAGCGAAATTTAAGAGCAATCTCAGGTCCTCAGTAGCAAAAAGAATATTGTATAAGGGACTATCTGTGAACAGTATTGGTACAGAAGATGCAACAAACATCACAGAAGAAACTAGGCCCATGCTGTCGTCCCCGACTGCAAGAGTTTATCCCCGAAAAGTCCCCAATTCCCTGCGTTGTGTAAGCAATCCCCCTGGTTGAACTCCTTAATTTAATTGTGAAGTTATGGCAAAAAAAAAGTTTAAAAAAAAAAAAGAGAAAACTCTCCCTAGTGAGTAAAATATGAACTACGAGTTGATATATATTATACTGTTTACCAAATATTGATCTCTGAGAGTCTATTCATATGAACCAAATTTGGAAAACATCAAACTAATGGTTTAGAAATTACAGGTTGAACAGTAAAAACAGTGGTTTCCGTTAAAGAGCTCCCTCTAGTGGGTTCAATTTGAACTACCTCGGTAAAAAGTATGGAACAAACGGCTAGGAAGTTATGTTTGAATTACAGCTTTTCATGAAAAGCTCTCTTTAGTGAGTAAAACACGATGTTCACAAGATATATCTCCCCGACTTGATAAATTTGCATCAAGTTTGGACTCCATGGAACCAACGGTTGAGAAATTATGGCCCGTAAACTTTCAGAGATAAAGCTCCACCTAGTGTCGGAACTTTACAACCGACCTTTCCTACAATCAATCCAGTTCTTCCTCGCACGGAGGTCTCTGTGGTTATAGAATTGGAAAATGAGCCATGAAATAGTTTGAGTTATCGCGTTAACACGAAGAATTGACGGCGGAGACGACGATTCCATACTGCATATATCTCATTTATACAGGATATCCTGAGGCATTTTTAAAGGATATATTCTATCATAAATCTATTTATGAGCCACATCAGCTCAACGTATTTTCAACCTTTTTTCGGGATGAAATTCAGGTGTTCACATTTAAGACATTTTGAGACTTCCTAAGTTCCTGCATGAAGGATGTCACTCCAGCTGAGCCGAGTCACTGTTGTCGCCCAACCGGTGCGACAACAGTCTGTTGTTGTGGAAAAACTTGTTCAAGTCCATTTGAATATGTCCTCGCAATGTAACCAAGGAATAAAACGTGCCGCGTGCCAGCGACAGGAAGGGCACGGAGGTGACTCACCTGTGGAGTCTGGAAACAGGGAGCCGGGTTTATTGGTGTGAAGGGCTGCTGAACGGGCTCGGCTCTGTGTGGTGCCACTGCAGAAGAACACAATTCTGGGCCTTTCTTTACAACAGGAGTTACGAAGCTGAGGGAGAGAAGAAGAGGTAGATGTCATCATGGTTCAATAAAGGTTATAAGGAAAAGAGAACTACTCCTCGGTCCTGGGTGATACCTGTCGGCTGAGGGGTTTCTGTAGGTGTTTGGAGTCTGGCAGACTGTTTGTGGGTTCAGTCTGGATGGAAGAGGGAGGGACGGCGTCGGGAGTGACTGGTGCAGAGGAGGAACAGGTCTGGGATCAGGCGGCGTGGTGCGTTTATCCTGGGAAGGAAATCATTTTGACAGAAGGGGGTAAGTGGAGACACATGATCCATGCAGTCTGCTCTTGACAAGAACAAGAAACGACAAGATGAAGACCAGAGGGGAGGATGAGCTCAGCTTTTGGTCCGGGGGGCCACTAAAATAAACTGACACGTACTTTTCCCTCCTTCAACATGTCTATAGATATTTGTCGTTTCAAGCATGGAATTTATGCTCTATTTTATGGTGGTACTGCTGCGCGTCAATCATAACAGAGTTTTTTTTTGTAAAACATGCACAGACAAAATGAGGGAATTCTGCTGACAAAGGGCGCCGTCCACATCCATCGTTAACATCGAGCCTTAGGGTACCTGTAATATTGAGGTAGATAAATCTGGCGTTGTCAGCTGAGTCTTTGACTGCACCGTGTTTTAACCCTACAACAGACTCGTCCCCGACAGCAACGGAACTTCGGGCAATCCCCCCCGACTGAACTCCTCAAATTATATGTGGAAGTTATGGCCCGAAAACAAAATGAAAAAAAATAATAAAAAGCTACCCATAGACAGAAACATTTGAACTTTTTGAGTTAAATCTGATTCATAAAAAATAGATCTCTTCTATTCGACTCACAGGTACAAAATCTGGACTCAATCGGACCAGAGCTTGAGAAATTATGGCCTGAAAACGTTTGGAGATAATGCTCCCCCTAGTGGCGGAAATATGCGGCTGCCCTTTCTCAAAATCAATCTGGCTCTTCGTTGCACTAAGGGGTGATGGGGTCATACATTTTTTTAAATGATCCATGACACAGTCTGTGATTCATCGCGTTAGCATGAATGATCTGCGGCAGCAATGAAGATTAATACCCCTGCCTTTTTTAATGGATTTATTTATTCGTGATTTTTAAGATTTTTTTTTCTATTTGATTGACACTGGATCCTTTTTTTTTACTGTTTTAATAGTTTTTCCTAGTATTATGTTTAATTAGTATGGCGTACGTTTAATTTGAAACGGTTTTTGGACGCCTCAAGCTCTCAAACTGCAAACCAAATCTACCCACGGGTACAGGTGAAGTTACCCGAACCCGACTTTCGGGGATAAAATTAATAAATAATTGCGGTATAAACAAAAATAAGCGCAAAATAAAAGGGTGCTCTTAAATCTGTAGATATCCCATCCAGCCATTTCTGTAACTGCTTATCCTCGATTATTCTGGACTGGTGGAGGAAGCGGACATTGGGAACCCACAGGAACATGGGGAGAACATTCCGAGGTCCATTTCAAACCAGAACCTCCTGATAGGGAAACAGCACTAACCACCATACCGGTTTTGCTTCACCTCAGAATTTGTCATCATGGCGACAACTTTCACCCTTACTTTCCAAAATGCCAATTAAAGACTTTAAAATGACTACACTTATTGATTTTCCTTTTTTGCTATATAAGAAACATTTTCCTTAAGTACATTGTATGAAATGAAAAAGAACGTAAGGAATTGTCTTCAGACCTCTGGAGAAACATGCCGATGGACAAAAGCTGGCATCTTCCACTCTGATGGCGGCTCTTTGGTGGCAGGTTTGGGCTTTTCCACTGACTGGCTCACAGGGACCCGGGCAGGAAGCTGAAGGTCCTGGCTTCCCCCGCAAGCAAACACACTTCCTGGAAGGCCTGCTGGGAAATCTTCAAGAAAAACAGTCAAAATTATACAAAACTTCAGCGACCAACCATGACCACGTCAGAGCTTTAACGGCATCATGTCCGCTAACTTGTACCTGTTGGGTGGTCCTCCTCCCTGATGGGAACAAGCCGCTTCTGTCCGGCTTTCAGGTTACGCATGGCCGTCTCCAAGAGCTCTACTGGCTTAGCATTTAGGGCCTGGGCTTTATGCAGGATGGAAGTCGCTTTGATCACGTTACCTTCAGAGGAAAGACTTTAATGTAAGTATAATTGTTGTGACAGACAGGGCTAGACGAGGGTTGATTTCAGTGCCTACTAATCTAATCTAAAGTTAAAAATCTGTAAGATTTTTAGGACAACGCCTCGTCTGGACCCACCCTTAATGTAATTAAGAGTAAACCTGGGTGGATCCAATGACATATGGATTTATAATGGTTAGCGTCGATCTCTTCCACACATCAGACTTCTGGAACGTGAAATGACCACAAAGCTGAAGTACCTTGAGAGACCTCGAACTGGGCGTGGGCTACGTGGACAAAGGCGAAGCCTTTACAGTTGGATCTTGCTACTATAAAGTGGTCTTGGGCTTCGTCGGAGTCTTCAATCCTTCCAATGAAAAAGAAAAAAAATATGTTACACAGGAGACAAAATGTTGTTGAAAGATAAACATTAAGTTATCGCCACTCTGAGGACGCCAGTAATTGGCCAGTGTTCGCCAGAGGGAGACACAGCAGCAGGGCCGGACCCTACTTCTTGAACTTGCAACTCTCTTGATGACGGACAGATCTGCCCTGTGAGACAGGACTGGGATGTTCGGAATGTTCCCTTTCTGCTTATCTGACGAATTGGCAAAGGTGAAGCTATTCCGATTTCTCTCGCAGGTCAAACGATGCTCTGCCCTGAACACAGAGTGAGGTTTTCTGTAATTGTGCCAATTTCACACCACACAGGGTCGTCCGGAGTATCGGTCCTGTAAAAAGGCTCGTCGTGGGAAGTTGATGCATTCACGTCATCACTCACTGCCGGACCGTGCGCCGGCTCAGTGACTGCAAGAGCTGGACTAGTCCAGGGTCCGACTTGTGTCTCTGCAGAACGTCTCTCTCTCCATCAGTGTGCACCCCTGAGGAGCTGCAACGCATTAAGGGGTGGAGAGCAGCTTTCCAGGCTCCTCCACCTCCCAGGAGAAGCCGAGGGCAGAATTCCAGCTGCATCCATGCATCTCATTCAGCTTTTCAGTTTCAATCATTTCTTTAGTCCAGACCGTTAGATTACTCTGAGCAGCAACTGTCACTAACCATCTAACAGAAGCAGAGAACAAACTCCACCGTTAGGGTCAACCAGAATGGAGAAAATGACTGTTGGCAAAGACAATCAGACCAGTGTCACCAGCAATTAGCCTCTGGCAAAGACGATGGCGGCACCAGTCTGAGGACAGTTACGCTAGTCAGCATAGACACGGGTCAAAGCAGCTTGCCTCAGCAGAGAGAAGGTGAATGAAAGAGGAGTAATGCGGCGTATTTGTTATATCCCATAATGAGATTTCCCAATGAATACAAAGAGACCAGACCTGTTTGAGGAGTTTAAGGACTGAATGTATACACAGATTCAACGTACACACCTCAGAAAGACATTTAGGTCTACTAGAGGCGCACCGATCACTTTAACGCCAGTAAGGACAAAAGAAGCTGCGGCGGAACAAACCCCGAAAACTTTCGGCACAGCCAACTTAATCGGACACGTCCCAATTAATCACCCCGAAGAAGCTAGTGTTAGCAGAGGGGCTAAAGCTAGCGACAGCACAGAGCCAGCCCTGAAGTCCCTGAAGTCCCTGAACAAAGCCAACATGTAATATACAGTATAATGGACGATGCTTCCAAAGTTTTGTTTTCACTTCTGAATGTTTCGAGAAGTCAGAACACATACACAATGCTGATCAGCCTTCCTTCGACTGTTACCCTTCAATGTAAGAACACTTAAAAAACAATACGCATTATGGTTTTAAAACAAGAAGTAAATAATCGGAATTGGCCAACATCGGAATCGACTGGTCAAATTTTATAAAAAAACTGTAATCGGCCCGGAAAATTGAAATCTGTGCAACCAACAATGTCTACAAGACAAAATCTATTCATTGAATTTCTTCTTTTTTCCCCCAGTAATGCCCATTTTCAAACACAAGTTAAATCAAACATCCCCCAACATGCACCGCAGAGTCCCCAGACTGTAAGTTCAGCATTCTGGATCACACTCACCCCCTGAGTTCTGCATATCTGACCAGTATTCTGGCGTAGCTGGCATTTTTGCTGAAGCGCCTTATTGGCAGCCTGGCGAAGACTTTGGAATAACAGTCCTTGAGCTTATTGAGGAGGTTGATGTCTGTGTGCGGGTTGCCCCTTTTCTCCAGGCTCATCAGATACGTCCAACACGACTCTGGGGAATTCGAGTTGACGACCTGGTCGAAGTTGTAGGTGACGTCTGTCAGAGAGAAACTTAACGTCACCAAACTCAAACAGCATTAAAAGGTCTGACCACATTGTTGAGTCCTCCAACCGAATAATAGAAGGTATTATTAGAATGTTGTCTGGGTCATACAGCACCTTCGACTCTGGAGGCGTCTCTGGAGTGCAGGAGTGTGGTGGTGGAGTCTGAAGCTGCCTGGTCCTCCCAAGGGAAAGGTTCTGGGCTCACAACTGGTACCTGAGAATAAAACAACATTATAGAGGTATAAACTTTCTATGTTTAAAGGCAGAGTTAAAGGCATACAAGGTGTATTTAGATTGTAATGTGTGAAAGAAATCTGCATATGGAAGAAGTACAAATTTGCTTGATAAGATTTCTTCTAATAAGATGTGAGATTTAGATAAAAGGACTTCTTGAAATCAGCTGGTAAATCTAATTTTTAACTATATTTTACTAATATTAGGAAGTTTTGTGTCTCAGAATCAGCCAGCAGTACTTCAGATGTTTGCGAGTTTTTTTGCACCATATCCCCTTTTCCTTTGTTTGGTTTTTAACGTAATATGCGCATTTTTAGAGGTTTTTCTTTTCTTCTTTTTTATTCTTATCTACTTAGCCAGCTAATTAATTTCCCCATGTATACATTTATATAGTTTCTATCTATTTAGTAGTGCCAAAATTCTAGATTTAAGACCATTAAGCTTTCGAAATAAGATTAGAGAGTAATATTGAAGAATTTTAAAAACAAATTTCTCTTTAAGTTAGCTGGAAATACAAAACTTGAGCTTTTGAGATATTTTCTATAAGATTCTTTGACCGAACACGATGTTCAACTTCTTAAAAACGCGTCTCTATATCTCAGTGAAATGTTCCTTATTCAGTGTTTGTCTCTTCAATCAAGTGCCATAAGATATTTTGACTAGAAAAATACACAAATACTCTCGGTAGATTTGGATTTTAAGCAGTACACGTGTGACATTTTGATGAAAGCGTGAATACCCCAAACCTTGGGTTTTTAAAAAGCAGCAAATAGAAGTTAGCCACAGATTCAAGGAAGAAAATCAACCGAAAATGTCTTCAAACTGGGGTGAGAGTCAACTTGATGCTTGAAGTATCCCGAGGTACGTACCATGTAGTTCAATAACATATAAGACAGAAGATAGACACGTCTACAGCTGACGTCTCTAAAACCTGGCAACTCGCGTACGAGTAAACTTATTTGATTTTTGGGTTGAACTGTGACTTTGACTGAAGGTGAACTTTGACCTTTTGATGAGCAAAAAACATGGCGGGTTTACACTTACATGGAGATCTCCATCAACATTTCTCTTCACTGATGCTGGACCAAATCCTGGAGTAAAGTTTGAACCCGACGTTTGCCTGAGACAAAAATGAAATTGTTTAAATGAACAGCCATGAATTAATAATAAGACATTTGAATTAGATATTCAAACATTTACTCGTGTCATGATTCATACATTTACTCAGGAGGCCTGTGTAAACCATCAGTTTGTAACAGATAACAGTATTTAAGTTAATACAGTGAATAATAAGATCATCTATTATTAGGGGAGATATTTTTATCTATATTATTATACACACACACACACACACATAAATTTACATTTATATATAAAAATTAGTATAGATAATTACCTGGTCAAACTAGTGTGCATAAATGAATCGCTCCTCTTTGATTGCTTCTCTTTGATGCCGTCACCATCATCCTTTTCGGGGATAGAAAAAGGTACGATGGGAACTCTCCCTGGCTGAAAAACAAAAGTTCAGAACACAATCTCAACAACCATGAAATACTCAGAATATCTGCTCGCCACATAAATGGGATGGGTTGTCTCAGTCTGTTACTGGTCGGGGAGAAGAAGCAAAGACTAGTTTTCTTCCAGCTACCTTAAAATGATCGTTTTAATCGTCGGCTAAATTGCAAAGTCACGTGAAAAATAAATGTTTCTCACAATGCCAACTGTTCTCTTTCGCTGAGATCCAGATTTCCACCCTGGTATCTGGTCGTCTGATGATCCGCCGAAAGGCTCTGTCCTGAAGGCAAGAGATCCACACAATGGGTCACAGCAATGCGATTTGAATAAAGGCCTTATTATCTGTTATTACATTCTGTTCATACACTTACCCCGAACCAAAAATGCTGGAGAGCTGCAAATCGCCTGTCCCATCAGATATTCTGCCAACTTTTTGGAGCACAGAGCCTTTTTTGACCGAATCATGTGTGCTACTGTTTGAAAAAACTGGGAGAGCACATAACAAAATATGAGAATTAGACACTTGAAAGTCCATATGACATAAGATGACACTGTATTGCCATGGAACGTGAACTCACATTTAAAATTTTCCTTATCCTCTGAACAGGAGAGGGTCATTTTCCCTGCCAGCAATTTTTCGATGGCTGCCTCCAGGAGTTCTTTTGGTTTTGCCCCCAATTCAATTGCATTCTGCAATATGTACATGCCTCTCTTTGTGTTCCCTAGGTAGATGACATAGCAGACACTGAAGCACCCCAGATAACATATCATACTGGTGTGATTATGCAGAATGTACAAGAACAAAGAGATTATCCCTCTACCTTGAGAATGTTCAAATTGTGCAGAGGCAATGTGAACAAATGCAAAGCTCTGGCAATGAGATCGGGCAACGTTGAAGTTGGCTTCTGCCTCATTGACATCTTGAATCCTAATAAAAGAAAAATTCAAAATCCAGAGTGTTTTGTGAAAAACATATCAAATGTGTTTTTATAATCTGGCTGACTTTATCGCTATTACAACTTAGAAGCGGATCAACGTTATAAATTGGATGACTTACACTTTTAGCTCCGCAAATCTGACCAGCATCCTGGCATAGCTCTCATTGTTACAGTGTTTACCCAGAGGCATATTGGAGAATACTCTGGTATATAAGTCAACAAGTCTGGTGAGGTGGTTACAATCCAGGTGAGGGTCTTCTTTCTTCTCCAGGTCCATTAGATATGAGAGGCATGATTCAGGTGAGTTTGAACCGATAACCTGGTTAATATTGTCCGTATCATCTGCAACAAATGCGAGGCATCATAATGACTTCATAGATTGTGGACACATGAAGCAGATGCTCGTGGATGTTACAGCATCAGGACTATTGGGCTTGTAATTACCTTCATTGAGATACTTTTTGATTTTGTTGAGTTTCTGATAAAGCTTGGCAAGCTGCTGTTTTCTGTCTGTGTGCTCCTCTTCCTCCATCTGATATAGGTAAAACATTGTTCAGATACAAATTTACACAAAAACCACAAAACCAGTTTAAGTGAACGAGTTTATCATTCCTTACTCGGTATGGTCAGTACGTCGACAATACATTATTTCATGTTGTTAAACAAATCCTTACGTCAGATCAGGGACGTTATAAATAACATTTAAAATGACAGCAGTGGTATGTTGATAGGATTAAATTTAACACTCAAAAACTTCAACTGTAGAGGCAGATCATCGCATCAATGTGCAACTGTATGGGTCTTTTGTCCATTTTTTGACTCAAAAAAGACACATAGAATGTCTATTTCGGTATATCGACTTAATGCGATGCAAAAAAAATACGGTTAGATTCCATGGCATATTGAATAAATAAATGGATCCATTCATTATTTCCTAAAAATGTTTCGTTTCCAGTTTTTGTTTACAAAGTTAGCATTGTTAGCTAGCTAACGTTGCTGACAAGTTGGTAGCGGTAACAATTAGAAGTTTCAGGAGCTGGTTTCCCGTACGGGTTACACCGGCCCAGAATGAAAACTTACAAGAAACTATTAAAGATACTAAAATGTAATTGTTATAATAAAAAAAAAAAACATCTCACCGTCTTGACGCTGTCAATAATTTCTGTTTGTACCCCTGTGTGGCTGAAAAGGGCTCGGTTTTAACTGCCAGTTTTCAAAAATGGAACTTCCTGTCTAGTCGTGCGTTGATTGGATAGATTATTATTTCTTCGTCGTTGGTTTTAAATTATATTCAGCGCTACAGTACCGCCTTTTAGAGGATGAAAAACAAATTTCAGTTTGTAACAGATAAAAAAAAAATTGGACAATTCCTTGTTTCCAATTGTCTGCTTCTTATTTCCAGGGCTACCTGAATATACTGGGACTTTCATCGGGTAATTCCAGTGTGAACCGGTCACAAATTAGCTGACTCTGTTTTCAACAAAGCCCTAAAGTTTATAAAAACTAAGTGGAATCTAAGATCTAAGACAATTCACCTTCTAGTCCACCCATCCATCCATTTTCTGCATCTGCTTATACTGTTCAGTTTTATAGTGGGACTGGTGCCTATCCCAGCTGACTTTGTTCAGAGGATGGATTTTAATAACGACTCCAAGACGTACACCACTGCTCACCCAAAAGCACTAAAACAATCAGCTTTATTAAATCAAAACATCGGGATTAATTTATGGATGTCCAGAAGATGATGAATGAAAAACACCCTACCTACAATGAAAGCTCAGTGATGCTCTAGGGCTGCTTTTCTTCACCGGGGCACTGGAGACCTGCAGTATGTCAAGATAAAGATGGATTCCATCAATATCAGGAAGTATCATTGAACCTTTTTCCATGTTAATTTTGTCTAATTAACTTGTTCCCAAGAAAATAAGTTGTTCTCATAAGTCAAATAACTTTTTTCTGACAAGGTAATAACTTGTCTGCACAAAGTAATGATCTTGTTCCCACAAGAAAAACAAGTAATTCCCAAAATTATACTATTCTGAAAAGATGATAACTTTTATGCACAAGGTAATTATCCTGTTCCCAGAGGAAAACAAGCTGTCCCCACAAAACAATTATCTTGTTCTCAATAGAGAATAATTTACTTCCATGGAAAAAACAATCTCTTTGTGGGACTAAATGGGCTCTATTATATTTATTTGTTTGTTCACAATAATTATCTCGCTCCCGCAATATAATATAAGTTGTTCCCATAAATGATTATGTTATTCCCACAACATAATAACTTCCCCACAGGATTAATAACTTATCTGTACACAGTAATAATCATGTTTCCACACGTTAGTGAGGTAAATACAAAAGATTAAAAAAAATAAATTAAAAAAAAAGCACACAAGGACCTATATTGGTTACATGGAAGAGGATTAAGGACACATTTTTTGGGGGGTAATTTTCTGACTAATTTCCTTATTTTATTTTATTATTTTTTTTAAAAAGTAGCTGGAGAATTCTGAACTTAAAAAAATAAATAAAAACAAGTAGCCCTGATAACCTTCAGGACAAATGGAACTTTAGGGTCTCTGTGCAGATCTAAGAACTTGCTGTTGGGATTTGCTCCATCTTCTTCTTCTTTCGGCTCTTCCGTTCAGGGGGTCGCCACAGCGGACCATCTTGTTCCGCAAACTGATTTACAATAGGTTTGACGTCGGATACCCTTTCTGGCACGACCCTCCCCGTTTACCCCGGCTTGTGACCGGCACTTGATTTTTTCTACAAAAACTACAAATATTGGTGAGCGTCATATTTCCGACAGTCCCTGGAAGCGGCAAGTACCACGCTGCACTTCCTGCTCCTCCCCGCTCAAAGATGGCAGCCAGGGTTCAGAGATGAGAGACGACACGCATTCAGGAGTTCTCTTATGAAACGGCATCAGGGTGTACAGCTGTAACAAGCGCCGTTCTGACATGACAACGATAAAATTTGTCACAGCCAATGTGTCGTCTCTTAAATGGAACTGAAGGGTTGACAAATGTCGGGTTTTCTTGCGGGCTAAGCTAACGAGCTAGGGTTAGCACATAGAGGATCTGCTGTCTGTTTCTACTCTGAAGAAAGCAGCTGCCATTCGTCCAACCTCATATCCTGTCAAGTGAGTATCTGCAGGATACACTAATCCTTTAGCTGTATTTATATTCCCTTTATAAACGTTGCTCAATCTTTTTCTGTTCGTGAAAATGACACAGCCTCGTTTAACAAAGGTGTCACATTACCTCCCCCTGTATTGCATTCAATGGCTTTATTTGTTTTCATTGCATCCGCTAAAGTGTGCATATAATCTAATAGAGATGTATACGATTAGAACAAACGGGTTTATTTTTGGCTGGATGAATGCAATCAGTTGTTAATATACTCCAACATATTCCTCTTTATCGATGGCAAACTGGAGAGTTGATGCACTTCCGGATGGTCATGTATGACAATCCGTGCACCATGGTAATTATTGAAAAGACAAATATTAATATTATTTTTATTTTCCAACAGCTCACTGTCATCATGGCCATCACCCAATTCCGTCTCTTCAAGATCTGCACTTGTCTCGCCAGCTTACTGTCTTTCTTCAGAAGGTTGATATGCAGGTGAGCAAAACTGAATCCCTAACAAAACCAAAATATCGTGGCAACCCTGAGGCATTATAGGACATCCCAGAAGAATAATGATCCCATGCAGACCTTAAAGTGCACCCAGGTTTGGTTTCACAGGAAGTCCTTGAATATTCTAGAGTGGCCATCACAGTCGCCTTACTGGGCCCATAGAAAATCACTTGGGATTTGAAGAAGATAGTTGCAGCATGTAATATCGCAGGAATATTCCAGAACTAGAGGCCTTTGCTCATGAAGATTGGGATAAATTTCTTCAGGAATGTTAGCAGAAGCTGTTGTCTGGATATGCACTATGTTTGCAAGCCAGTCATACTAGCAAACGGTTGTCAACTAAGTGATAGAGATGCTCGAATAATTTTGAGAATGCAGTAGTGACAGCTGATGAGTATACTTTACCAATAAACCTAAAATACTATTGTTGTTAGTATTACGCTGTACGACCCGCATCGACCTAAGTACTCTTAAAAACGTTTTTGTAGTATTTGATTACGATGGTCCCTACAAGTCACTATGTTCTTTGTTGGTTGGGAGGCAAACATCCTCATTATAACACGTTTGCTCATTTACAACTGGAATCCCTGCTATCCAAATGGGGTCATGTTTTAAGATGCGTTCATGTGATGCTGGAATAAATTGAAATTGTCAACAGATTAAGAAAAAAGAAAAAAAAGTGGCTAGACCTCAAGAGTTCAATGAAAATATCAAGTTACTGCTGGTTAAACAATTTAATCACTTGCTTTATTGTGTTTATTGGTAGGAGTGGAAGGGGCCGGAAGCTCAGTGGTGATCAAATAACTCTCCCGACAACAGTGGATTTCTCCTCATCGGTACCAAAGAAGGTCAGTATTGCATTCAATTTAGCACAAAGTCTTCGGTATTTGCGAAGAACTACAGCTATCACCCGACATATTCTTCGTCTTGTGGCTGTTCCCTTTCGGGTCGCGTCTGCGGATCATCTGTTTCTATCGATTCTTACCGCTGGAAACCTGCTGGCTAACCACGCCAGTGGTGGTCGTTGTTAACCCGGGTCCCGATCTGGTTTGAAAATCGGTTTTGTCGTCCGCCTATTGATTTGTTAGAGGTTTTATAGTGGATGACAGAGGCTTTCAGCTTTTCATCCAATATCTGCTGGTAGTTGATAGAGTTCATGTCAGTTAACAAGATATCCAACCCCACTGCATCAGAGATCCACCACCAGACTCTACTTTGCTCTCATCTGACCTTGTTCCAGTGAAAGTCCCAGTAGTGTTTGTCAAACTGTAGCAGCGTTAGCTTGTGTGTGGATGACAGCAAAGGCTTTTTTCTTGCTACCCTCCCAAACAGCTGGTATTGGTGTCGGCGCCATCTGATGGTGGTTAGGGAGACTTTCCGACCACAAGATTCTACTGACCTCTGACCTCTCTAGCTGTAATCCGTGGAGAGTCTTTTGTCAGTTGAACGATCCTCCACACAGCGTGGTGGGTCAGTTTGCAGACACGTCCCCTTCCAGGCAGATTTTTAACATATCCGGTCAGAGCTCCTACTCAAACAAGTGAACCTAAAAATATAAAATAGGATTGGAAATATTCCTGTTACCTTTTAATTACAGGATTTCCGAGGGCTGCAAATAATTGTGACACACGTGTTTTAAAGAATTATTTGTTATGGTATAAGAATGTTTTTTAAGAATGAATTTGAATTAAAAATCATGGATATCAACAATAAAGGCATGTATCGTATCACATTTTAACTTCTTTTTTTTAAAAGGTTGTCACTAATTCTGGACGCTGTTTGACTCTGACTTTAAAAAATGTTTAATTGTCTTGTCAACACAGCCAGAAGTTGAAGAATGGAGCTCTTGGGACGAAGATGCTCCCACGAGTATTAAGATTGAAGGTGGCAATGGAAACGTTTCCCCTTCACCCAATGGGGGCGACGAGGAGCCCGACTACTTCAAGGACATGACTCCCACCATCAGGAAAACACAGAAGGTACGTCAGACAGAGCAGCCGATCCAGCACGTTTCTAACCTCACATTTCTCCAGCAATGTTTTGCTGCTTTTAAGAGATCACATATTTGAGAAAAGGGATGTTCAGACAATTAGGGGAAATATATGTTTGCCGTGTTTTTGAATATTACGGATTTTATCTATTCAATAAAGAGACTTCTGCTTTCTGTGGCGTCTGAAACGCGGCACAAATACTCGAGGTTTAGGTGAAAACATCCAGACCAGCCATGTTCTCTAAGAGGAGATATAGTAGTGGGCGTCAGCAGAAACAATAAGGAGACTTCTTGAATGTGCGCAGATGCTCTTTATGCTTTAATGTAAACTTATGTGTCTTAGAATTATAGTTCTTTTTCTATATTTATAGTGGAATCAGGCCAGAACAACTGAGATGTGACCTGCATCCCCAGCCCCCAGCCTTCTGACAAGAAAAGCTGTGACGCTTCAGCTAACTGCCCGTTAAAGTGCTGGGTTGTGTTTCTATTTTTAGACGCGTAATAATGAATGCGATGTGTACATAAGCAGTATTTGACTCACCTGGAGGGCATCCAGCCACAAGTGGAAGGAAAACTGTTCAGCCGTCACTTCATTGTAGATCTATCAGCTGTTTGCAAAACCCACATCAAACAAGAACAGTTATATGAGACGGATATTACTAATGTATTTAAATCATATCTGTTCTATTTATATAGTGGACATCACAACAAATGTGAGCACAAGGTTCTTTCTATAAAAAAGAGCAAGTCAGATGTGCCAACAATCATAGATTTACTTTAATAGAAGTGTCCCAAAGTTTAAATTGTGGGATGTTATCATAATGAATTAGGATAAACTAATAGAAAAACGTGAGAGAACAAATCTCCAGAGTGATAAGAGTTTTTTTTGTTTGTCTTTTCTTGTTAAAAAGTTGCTTCTAATACATTTACATTATATGTACATAATGTAAATGGAATGGAGTGTGACACAATGCGATAAATGTTGTATCTGATCATTTATAAAACGTGTCATTCCAGCCCAAGATGAGATTTTAAGGCCTAGCAAAGTGCTTTCAGTTCAGGTTTTCAGCCCTTTTGTGTCTGGTTTTTCAGATCTTGCTGAAGAAACGGGAGCCTTTGAACTATCTGGTGCCTGACGGCTCAGCAGGCTTCTCCAGCAGACTGGCAGCCTCTCAGGACATGATGACCTTCAGTCCACCCTCAGTAAGTGGCGGCTTTACACCATCTGAAGAATCGGGCGGGACTTTCTCTTCTGCTTCACTCAACCAAGATGCTCTTTGGACAGGTTTAGGAACAAACGCAGCCTCCATTTCTTGTAACGCATGCTAATCAAAAATAACTACGTGGAAACGTTGATTTTGTATGAAAATGTGAAACATCCGTCCACATTTATGGCATTCTCAATCAGTACATTTTACCCAATCATTATAATAACAGTGTAATTACAATGTTAAAACACAAATTCACCTTATGAATAATAAGGAGATACTGTGATGGTGTCACATTACACTAAAGCTTTTAGCATTTTAGGCTAATGCTACATTGCATGTATGTTTTATTTTAAACGTTTTCAAATAAATTGAATTGAATTAGCTAGCATACTGCAGTTGACAGATATTAAACGCCCGATTATGCTCCACGGTAAAGACGGATAGGGACAGAGACCTTTGTCCATACTCTGCGCTCACTCCATTCCTACTTGAGCTTGTTTTCAGGGAGCTTATCGATATGGATGAAACGGGGCATTACCACCGGAGACCACGAGGGGCAATATAGCTATAAGTCATTCCAATGTCCTCGTCCACACTGGTTTCTTCCTTTTTTCCTGGTTTCTCTCTGCACACTTTGATGATCCCTATGGCGCCGTTGTCATTTTTTTTTTTTTTTCTTCTTACGTCATTCTGTTTCTTCTCCAGAGATCTTGTGAGGCTGTGCGTTCATTTCCACCCCCAGACACAACAATCACAGTGAAATCCTGCCGTGTTTGATGCGCCCGCGTTTCTGAATGTAATACTTTGTGCATGTTTGAGATACGAGAGGAGAAAATCTGTGGAGATTCTTGTGTAATGCAACCCGATTTCAAAACGGCTTCGGCTGAAGCTATGGAATGTAACGTGCTGAAAATGTGCCTCTAACAGGTTATCAACCCAGCAAACACGGAGAGAGAGAATCTGATCTGTGCAGTCGGTTCTTTGTCGTCCGCTTCAGCTAAACGGAGGAAACTAAAATACTAATAAAACTAATATTTGGTTTTGAAACTGTTGTTTTGTTCAGGCTGAACTGGGAGAAATGGTCACCTGGCAGGAGGACACAAACGCCTGGGAGGAAGAGTCTGATGCTACCTGGGAGGCAGAAGAAGTGCTCAGGTAATATTTAATGCTCACCACTGTGCCCATGTGTGCAGTGCTGGTATGTGCACTACCAGTACTGCACACCAGTAATACCAGTTCCTCTGGATTTTTCACTTCGTCATTAGTAACCCAGCAGGCAGTTATTAGACGCTTACAGGAACAAGTTCTTGAGTTCATTTAAGTTTAACTAATGGGGCTAAATGGTTCCAGTCCAGTCCGTGTATTGTTTGCTAATTGAATTCGACATTTCAGAAACCGATATTGAAAAACAAAAAAAGAAGAAATTATTAGATTTTTGGTTTTAGAATACAAAAACTAAAGTTTTAAAAAACACGGTTTTCTTCCCCTTTCATGAGAAATTTAAAAAAATAAATTGTTCTTCATTTTCTATTTTGAATTTTTTTAAAAACGATGACGAGAATACAGAAACCAAAAAAAGGAGGTCCGTTTTGGTTTTTTTGTTTGTTTTTTTCTGACACCGGATGTGGTCGTTTATGGGAGGTAACGAGTGTGGTGCTCATGCCAGATGTGAGCTGTCAATCAACCTTTCCTATTGAGAATTAAGGACCCTTGGAAGTACTGGAGACTAGACATTGAAGTAGGGCTGAGAAACCATCACTGTTAAGGAATAGTGAAAGTGATGATTCAGCACAGTTCACAACGCGCCACTATCTCAACCCCTCGTAAACGACCACGACCACATCTGGTCTCAGAAAAAGGAAAAACGGAACATTTTTTGTTCCTGTTTTCTAGTCATTTTAGGGTTAGGGTTAGGGTTTTTTTTCATGATCAAATTTGGAAATCAAAAACAAACCATTTGCTTAAAATTTCTTTTATCTCTCTTTAGACATGTAGTGGAAAAAAAAAATTTAAATTTTGATTTCTTTTTCTTTTTTTTATCTTCAAATTGAAAAAGAAAAACTAATATTTTTACATTTTTTAATATTCATATCTGAAGCAAAAATCGATTAGCCAAAAGATTCACGGACTCTTTTCACTGGAAGGGGTTTTTCAGATAAATCAGTCTTAAAGATTATATATTGTATTAGTTTAGTTTAAAATAATTTTTAAAATAATTGTAAACAATTTTAAAACAGCCATTTCGTCAGTGCTCCTCTCCTTATTAACAAGTGGAATTTGTTGAAAGAGTCACAACTGCTTAAAAGAGAAAAAATACATAATGCGTCTTTGCATTCTGGTAGTGTTGTATAATGACCAGCAGGGGGCAGTGTTTGCCTTTATGGTGACACACCGGGGCAACAAAGTAGATTTTGTTTTCCTCACCACCTCAGAAGGATCTTGCACTGATGTGCTCCTCTGTGTTTGTCCCTCCTTCATCGAACAGACAACAGAAGATGGCCGAGAGGGAAAAGCGCTCCATGGAGCAGCAGAAGAAGAAGATGGAGAAAGACGCCCAGAGGATGATGAAGAAGGATCAGAAGATTGCCGTCAAGCTCTCGTAACATTTTAGAAAAGCTCAATTTTGAGCCGATGGGACGGGGTGGGGGGCAAAGACACTAAATCATTCGTTAAAATCTGTCTTTAAAGTCGTCAAGTCGAGCGGAATCGTTCTACCCCACTACTTCTCTGTTAGCAGACTGTCCTCCGTCTCCACCCTGTTTACACCAGCAGCCATTTCTCTCTGCTACGCAGCTGCAGCAGTGTTTTCCGCTGACGCGTCAGTCCACAGCAGATCACTCTCCTAGTGGACTCAACGCTCACGTGGCGAGGTCATCTTGGTCGTCAAGGTGGAGTGTTTTCATATAACCCCCCCCCCCCAAAATCTTAGGTTAATGTTAGATCCAGCATTGAGATTCTGATCGAACCTGTCGGGTAGTGTAGAAATCGTTTTTCTTTCTTTCCTGCTTCTTCCCTGGAACATTTGTAAATAAACCGACGCCTGTGCTCACGTCGGGAGTACAGTTCCATTTTCTTTGTTGTATTTATAACCGCAAAGGAGTGTAATTAATTCTAAGCATCACTGCATATCAGTGACATCGCTTTGTTTCTCGTGATTCTTGTGCTTTTATATTTATGCAAATCATTGTCTGAGAACTGATTTTTGTTTTTTTTCCACTGATGATTGTTGCTTGATATTTCACAATGTAGCCCTTCCTACACTGGAAATCTGAACGTGACGGCCGAAGAGTTTGACTACAGTTGCCGACCATAAACTAGAATCCAACACTTCATGTTTGCTGTGGGTTCCTATGGTAACCGCACGGCAACTGATCTATAATCCTTTCTCCTCCTTTGTCAGCTTCAAATATCCAAGGAAAACATCCGGTGATCCGGGCATTGACTTTCTTTTCGCCGTGTCCCTGAACTGTTTGTCGCCGCCCACGTTTAGAGGCTGTTTCCACCAAACATTGGATTACCCAGAGAGCAGTAATCTCAACTATTACTTTGGCTGATGCAACATAAAAATACAATCTCGGTTCTTTTCCCACCTGAAAATGTGAAGTCAATGGTTTTGATTTAGCATTTTACTACAAGTCAGTGTTGGAAAAATTGGTGGCGTCGCCAGGAGTTAAGTGGTTGTCATGGAAACATTGGCAGGTAGAGAAAGGCCCGTGTGAATTTGAGCATGCAGACATGATACGGGTCGTCACATCACTGAGGAGTGGAGGTGAGAAAGCAGATTACTACAAGATATTCCGAGACGCTGCTTCATAAAATGAGTAACAGTGCATGAAACAAATTCAAAGTGTTAAATTCAAAAGAATTATGTCAAATAAGGGAATTCAGCCAGCTCTTTGTGTGAAATGCTCCTTTATCACTCATTTTCTTTGAAAGAAAAAAAAAAATGCTACGTGTAATTCTCCAAAAATGAATCCGAGACAACCTTTTTTCTTCATTACCATCTTCATAACTTTGCTGTCCACGCAGAAAGTTTTGGCAGATTGCCAGCTGTGCTCGTCCTACGCAGGTTTTTAATAAAACGGTTTGATTCACTCCGCCAGAAGTGAATAAATGTTCAAGAGTCTGCTGCCTCGTGTGACTGGAAAGTGAGGAACGTGGTTCTAGGGACGGCGATGTGGGTTGGTCTTTCCAGAACTTTGGTCCACACTGAAATATTTCAAAAATATGCACTCATGAGATTAAAACCGAAAATATGCATTGGTACTTCATTCCTTACTAATGCCTGAAGATTCTGATTATTAACCAGAAACATGAGCACCATAAATGTCACATGTAACACACGTGGACGTTACAACATTTTACACATGAAGGAATGAGTGTTCTCCATGTTGTAATCCTCCTGATGGATTGGATCGTTCTCTGGATGTAGGCCAACTCTCCCATTACAGCCCAGAATCACTCAGGGATCCTGCTGGTGCTTCAAAATCCATCAAACGGCATAGTTTTCTATAATCATCTCTTGAAATGTGTTATTTAGGGGGAGTTTTTTATGCGATTGATTTATTTTTAATTCAGTTTCTTCATTGATTTTTCCTGTATTTATATCCCATAACAATGACAGCAATGTTGTGGTTATTAGCTGTGTGATACGCGTAGTTCTAATTAGAAAAGAAAGGCAGATTTATGCTTAGTGAGGTGATTGGAGGGAGATAAATATAGTGGAGGACTGAAAGTATCCAACAATTAATGAGACGTGCTGTGAGATGGGCACAGTTTTAGGAAAACAAGAACTAGCGCTATGCTAACTCAGAAAACTACAATACCCAGTGTCCTTTGCTACCATCAATATGTATATATATATATTTTTTTTTAAATATTTTTTTGGTGATTTAAAGACAGACACGTCCGGTTCAATGATTATTTTTTTTTAAGCAGTTTTGTTTAATTTTAAAGGTAATGAAAAGGTCTTAAGTCCTTTACTTTACACTTTTAAAAAAGCGCGTAGATTCTCCACTTCTGCCACCGCACTCATTCTCAAAAACCATCCCCACAGGTTTTTAATTCAGGTTTGGGCCAGAACCACCTCCAGCGTGTCACATGATACGAACCTGGTGGTATTTGCCTCAGCGGCGGCCTGTATCCGTTTTCTGTGACCTCATCCTGCACTTCATCTTGAGTGGGCTGGAGAGGACGAGATGTCCACGCTGGATGAGTTTCCACTTCGTCAGATGGCCAACAAACAGACAGAACCAACCCGTCACACACTATCAATCAAATCTCCAGGATCTTTTAGTGTCAGGACTGGGAGAGGAAGCCATGAGGAGAAGAACATGCACGCTCATCATCACAGTAAGATTTCAGATGGACCTTCTCCCTAGTCTCTACTTATTTTAACGAGTGGTTTAGTTTCACAAGGAAGTGGTGAGTTTTTTTCAGTGATTGGATGAAGATTTCAGATTCAAGACTTGGACCAAAATCAGTAACGCATGGCTAAACCTCTTCTGGTTGATAATCATTGCAGGAGTAGTCTCTTTTTTTATAAAATAGCTTTCCTAGAATTTAGACCCAAACATGATTGGTTCATATTAAAGGTACAGTGTGTAAAAACTAGGCACATCTCTTTAAATACATCGAATTTAATTATCGTAGCTATATAGCTATAATGAAATATAAGCTGAAAATAAAAACACTTTTAAAATCCCTCACCAAGAAAAAAAGGGCAAATATTTCTTTGTAGGCCTATGTTTTATTTAATTTATTAATTTGATATCCGAGACCCTCTAAGTTTGTCAATCATGTTTTAAATGGCAAAAAAAATAAAAGTCTACTTTCATGGAGTATATTGTAATTATAATTAGATTAGTGGACCGTTACTACCAGCATTATAAAATGAAGTTTTTATTGTATCACGTTACATAATTCTGTTTAGTAAGTCTTCACAATCATCATCATTGGTGTCCCTTTGATCTGTACTTGAATTATTTTCTGATTAACCAACCTCCAAGCTAATATTACCATCTGCTTTAGCTATTAAGTTTAGAAATAACCACATACTATAAGTACGCTAACATGCTAAAGTAAGAGGTTGAACGAGGTTGGCCACTTTCATAAAACCGAAAAAGGAAGTCGCTTTGCAGGATTCAGCAAATTATGTGTATCGATACAGACAAAATCTAATTTTACATTATTTATGACCAAACGCCTCGCTTTTGATATTTTGACGATATTGTGGGCAGCGGGCGAAATTCTAATTTTATTATAGGTTGTTTTTTCCAAAATTTTATTTGATGTTTCAATTCTGCTTCGCCCGAAACTGGTCGTTTCCGAATAGACATTGAAGGCATCATCCAGTGTATCTCAATGCAAAGTGCTGCCGACAGCTACTTTCAGGAGCGCTTCTGCCGACCTCAGCAGTAAATATGTTTGATTTAATGTTAACACTTAAGCATTAACAGATTCGCTTGTCGCTTTTTAGGAATAAAAGAATAAAATAACCCACATAATCTCAAAAGCACGACAAATGAGCTTCCGGCCGGTACTGTCAGATCTAAAACCGGACGGATGGCCACCCAAGGTTCAACGTAGTTCATTACGCCTGAAAAAAACCCAAAAACATCTGCATGTTTGCAAAAACCATGTCTGCATTAAAGACTGAGGTTTGACTTTAGTCATAATATTCCAAAAAAAAGGTGACATTCAACCTGGACGATGGTTGTCTTCACTCATCCAGCTCCCATCATAATGATGTCACTCCCATCTGTCAGAGGATACGGCCGGCCAAACCCAACAGAGGCTGACCCACTTTCAAAACAGCCACAAAAAAAAAATGGAAGCACATCATCGGTCTGCAGGAAGTGGAACAAGCCATTTGGGCGAATAGGTTTTCCTGAAAGGCTTGAGAATAAAAACACACTGGTGATTTGTGGAATGGTTTGATTTACGGCCGCCGCCGCTGCCCACTGGTTTTAATCTAGCATCCACAGGCTAGTGAGGGGATTACAGCATCTGATGACTCAGTCTGAAGCCCGAGGTCATGGTTGTGCAGTTTAAGACGCATCGCCATATGGCAGAGCGGGAGATGGAGTAATAATGGCAGCGATACAAAGTGTTAGTTCATTTAGACTTAATCCGTTTCTCTCTCTCCCCCCCCCCGCCCCCCTCACATTTTCTTTGAATTTAGAATGGTGGTTATGTAATGACTTAAGCATTTTTTTTATTTTTATTTTTTTAAAGCATCTGATCTGGCGCTGACCCATTTTCACTGGTACACCACAGCTTTTTACAGCTTCTGAGCGACGGAACGCATTCCACGTCGTCGTCGGGAGCCGCCACCCGAGGGACGTCTGAAAATACAGGCGGGGAAAGCTTTTACGTAAGAGCCGTCACTCCGCACTTGGGTTCACATTTTCCTTTTCATTAATTTATGCGAGCATGCTGTGGATGAGGAAGCCTTACATAAGCCAAACTCTTTAATGCCCCCGCCCTCACCGTTAGATCAATAACGTCACGCACCACGAGACACACGGCTAGAGTTTATCATGCTTTAATAATAAAGATACGAGGACATTTGATGTAAACCAGCGGTATTGCACGTAGCTCAGGCACATCACAAGTGTCGGTAGCTTCGACTCAAGTCTATGAACAATACACAGAATAAAGCTCTACTCTCTGGGAGGGGATAAAAAAAAAAAAAAAAAAAGGAATATATCTATATATAAACTTCACAAAAGCATAACAGTCAACTCACATTAAAGCTTTGGCTGAAGGTTTAAGGGTTTTCTTCTTGAACAAAAGGGAGTTCTCCGAACCTGTCAATCAATCTTAAGCTTCCTGCAAACCTCATCCTAACATAAAGAACTTTTTTTTTATTTTAATTTTTTTTTATATATTTCTCAAACACAAGGACAACTATAGGAAAAAAAACAAACACACAACCATCTACCCAGATGATCAGCTTATACATGTAAATTATATTAATAAATATATAAATAACCCCACCCATGTTGAAAAGAATCCCTTTGATGCCACCATTTTCCTTCAATTTGATGGTTACGGCACAAAGTAACGGTGTCGGAAACCAAAGACAGCCGCGTCGATATCGCCGCGTGCTTAACGAAAAGGACAAATCTCATAAATAAATACTCTGAAAGGATGCTTAAGTGCTTTTCTTAGTTCATGTGTAGGCGTGTGCGTGCGCGGCGGGAGCCTTTACACACCCCGTGAGCCAGCGGCGTGACGAAGAGAGTGCAATCCCATGATGCAGCAGCCCCTGATGAGAGCGCCGATGTTGTAAACCGGAGCGCTTCCGTCCACTCCGTGCCGCGAGTACAGCCAGGCCACGGTGGGAAGCACGGGCGCGGCGACGGCGACCAGATCCACCAGGAAGTTGTTGCTCCAGTAGCGCTTGCCGACCACATCCAGTCCCGGGGAAGGACAAGGTTCCTCCTCGACGCCAAAGTCCAGCTCCTTCATGAACCCGCGGCTCTCCGAGAGTTCCGAGCAGCCCATGCCAGAATCGGTGGATGTGGAGGTGTCGGCGCTCTCCGGGGGGGCAGGAGTGGGAGGTGGTGGTGCGAAGTCAGACGGGTTCGGGAAGTCGAGGAGGTTTCTGGAGGCCGGCGGGACGGCGTCCCCCGCTGTCGCCCCGTGGAGCTTCAGCAGCTGGATGAGAAGAGCTGGAAGGTCTGGAGGCATGGGCGTCACGTCGGTCTGGATTTCTTTATCCTCCCCGTTATGCTGGAGGATGGAGCGTGAGGGGATGGTGATGGTGGTGTAGACTGCATGGGGTGGAGGAGGAGGTGGGGGTCCAGTAGAATCGCCCATCAGCTGCCCCTCGTCCGTCAGAGCAGACACAATCGGTCCAGACTCCATCTCTGCCGTCAGCTTACCGCTCGAGTCCTGGCTGAAATCCATGGCCGTCGACATGAGGACCCTCTCCAAAATGTCCGTCCTGTTGGCCATCTCGTCGTTCAGCAGCAGCCCGCTGTCTGCCATCGCCTCGGCCCCTTGTTCTCCCATCTCCATCCCTCCCTCTTCCTCCCCCGCCATCTTTTTCCCGTCGCACATCAAGTCCATGGTGTTCTCGTCCTGGAGGCTGGAGCCGCTCTGGGCGAGCTCCATGCTCTGCAGCAGGGACTCCAACTTCCTGTTTTGGATGTTGATGTCGATGAAGTACTTCTGTATTCCCTTATCCTTCTCCATCAGGCTACTCTTCATCGTCTCCACCACCTGACGCAGCTGCTTGATCTCTTTGCGAGCCTCTTTGAGGGACAGCTGAGCCTCCACCCGGTGACACTCCTCTTCAATCCAGTCCTCCCTCATCCTGCTGAGCTGGGCCTTAAGATCCCCGATCTCCGCATCTCTAACCAGGCAGGAGGAAAATCAGTTACTTATGGGATGGAACTTATTCTTCTACACTTTCTTGCCAAAGATCAGCCGAGTATCTATCCCAGTAGACGTTAAATATGAAACACGTTTGTGGTTTTAGCAATGCTAGCTCATGCAGTGCGGGCGTCTGCTTTGGATCCACTCCTCAAAAATAAGCTGGATGGAAAAAAAAAAATTCAACCCATAACAAAATTTAATGGAACTTTCCTGATTTAATGCATTAATTTCATCAGAAAAATATCATTGAGATCAAGATAAAATGTGCGTGTAACACTTTTTATCTTTACAATTTAAATTATTTGCTAAATTTTGCTCATTTTCAGCTGGTTTACATTTTAAAAAACGTAAATTTCAAGCCATATAAGTACCAAATTCTTCTCCTGTATTACATTTTAACGACATTTGGGAACAAATTGATAAAGAATTTAAAGGACTGTGTGGAAATGCAAATAGAAAAGGGAAATACATTTTTTCTAAATAAAAAAAAAAAAAACTGTCAAGTTGATTTATTTTCAAATGAGGGGAAAAATAAAAAAAGGGCAAAATATGTTCGTTGTGGTTTATTTGAAAATTGCTCGATTTTATGCCCACAATAATTATATCCCCGAAAAGTCGAGGAAGTTACAAAATCGACATTGCTGACGCAGATTGTTCGCGTTAATGCGATAACTAAAGAAAATGTTTAATGGATCTATCGCAAATGTCCTACCTCCTTAGACTTAAGTGCGAGGAAGAACTGGATTCATTTGGGAAAATGTCAGTTGCATCTTTCTGCCACTAGTGGGAGCTTTATCACCAAGAGATTTCGGGCCACAACTTCATCCAAATATGGTGCATATGATTCGACTCAAGGAGATTTTGTATATCTATCATATTTCACTCCAATAGTTCATAATTTACTCACTAGGGGGAGGTGTTTCGCAAAAAACTAAGAAGTTTTGCCAACATAACTTCCTAGCATGAATACTCCCCAACCGGTCACGGCAGTAGGCCACACTGAGGGTTGGCTCTGCTCGAGGTTTCTGCCCATTAAAAGGCAGTTTGTTCTCGTCACGGTCGCCAACGGCCTGTTTATGGAGGAATTTGTTGGGTCTCTGCAAGATAGTTATATAAAGAGTTCCGTGGTCTTTCTGGAAAGCAACTTGAGACGACAGTTGTCGTGAATTGGCGCTACATAAATAAAGATTGATTGAACTGAAGTGGCGATTGGAATTTCGGTACCGTTGAAAATAAATATTCAATTCTGTAATATATACAGATTAATCACACATCATGCAGTTTGAGTGACAGGGTCTTATGAGAAGTGTAGTTTGAAGAAAATAGTTGGCAGCATGTAGAAGTCACAACCATAATTTAGTTTTTCTCCTCCCATGATCATCACCATCATCCCGATATTAAACCATAAAAAGCTGCAGAATTAATCTCAGGAGCTGCTAAATCCTAACCCACCTGTCATGAACTCTGTTCTCAGACTCCAGGACTTTGGTCTTCAGGTGTCTGATGTTCACCTCCTTCTGCTGCAGGGGGGTGAGGTACTGCTCAGGGTTCGGGGCTTTGATGCCGTGGTTGTCTCCGCAGGAGTGGTAGCGGCCCAGACTTCTTCTGTTGGCCAGAAGAAGACGAACAAGTGGGGTTTAAAAAAGGACCTGAACAAAACACTATTCATCAGATCCTAACCCGACATTTTCAGGAAGCAGCGAGAGAGCGAGCCAAATCGTGATTTAAAAGTAAAATGACTCCCTGCGGATTGTAATTTGTCTGAGAGCGCCGTCAACGCAGATGCTCTCTGTAGCTGGGAATTACCGTCTGACACAGGATTACGGGCATCCAGACAAAAGCCAAATAAAAAAAAAAATGCTGGTTTATACAAACACTATCTGCAAGGATATAAACCAGCTTCATAGAAGAAAATCTCATTGCATTAGTATTAAAATCCCCTGTGAGGTATGGAGGACCAAATATGACATAAGGATAAATAAGTGAAGAACTAAACGAATGCTGAAATGAATAAATAAAGACATTAATGTGGAAATAAATACATCTGGTCATTGAAAGGGGCTTTATTAAAATTTTATATTTCTACATTCATTTATCCGTTTTTATTCATTCCTACAATTATTTAATCATTCATTTATTTTTTTCGGTATTCATTCATCTATTTATTTGCCGTTTTATTTCTTTATTTCCGTGTTTGTACATTTTATCATGTATTTATTTCTGTAGTTCTACATTTCATTTATTTCTGTATTTCTCCATTTTATCATGTATTTATTTCTGTAGTTCTACATTTCATTTATTATTATATTTATATTTTAAAGTGGGCGGGCCTAACCTCAGTTTAAAGCAGGATTGGTTTAATCAGCGAACCAGACAGAAGCAATCGAGTCGGATCAAATCGACATGGCCGATCCAACCGGGTTGAATCCGAAGCAACTGGACTTCTGTTTCGGTTTGACTTGAAGACGTTTCCGAGCCAAACAGAGATCCAGTCGCTTTTGATCTGGATCATTACCATACCGATAAAGAAATACAGAATTAAATGAATGATTTGTATAAATGAAAGGATATGAAAATGAATAAATACAGAAATGAATGAATGAATTTAGGAATAATTAAAACATTTAATGAATCCCTTTTCAATGACAAGATTTATTTATTTACACATTCATGTATTTATTAATCTTTCTATTCCCTTATTTGTCCTTATGTCACCTTTTGTCCTCAATAGTGAAGGTCCCCTGATTATCTTGCTCAAAAACGAGCCCATAAAAGGATTTGTCTCTTTGTAGAGGATGAGTCGGTGGATTTGGACAATATGCAAAGCCCCTCTCTCATCCTCATCCTCCTCCATGATATCCTAGCAACCTGGGATATTTGAGGGTTTGATGTGAGCGCTCTGCAGCAAACCAGAAATAGAAACCGCCCTCCAGAAGGCAGCACGAGAGAGGAAAAGATGTCACATGACGCCCAGTCAGGCAAAGGAAAGGTTGATGCCTTTATGGAGGCTGTAAACAGGAGATAAAGAGGGCGGGACCTGGAGGACTGAACGTCTGTCAATTAAAATGGCGAGAGGGGATTTTGGGCCGGCTCGCCAACGAACATAAAGCCACGGAACTACGCCTTCCAATTAATTCGGTGCCTGGAGAACCATGTGAGAAATCACGGTGGTCCAACATGCTTTTTGCGGTCAGAGGCGACTCCGTTCTCACATCACTTCCTCCATCCTGAAATGTTTATCGCCCCGTCCTCCCGTCCAAACCGAGATGGCTTCACCATAATCTAATTGCAGGGTTGGCCGCAGCTCCGAAAAGGGTCACAGTCTGGGCGCCGCGTTCAGACATTTCCTCTTATGATCTTCATTTATTAGACAACGACATGCCAAATCATGACCGATATAATCCCAGACGGGAGCGTGATTCAAGGGGCGGGGCTTAATCCAGCCGCCCCCTCGTTACGCTGCAGCCCAAACATCAGTCTGGTTTCTGCTGGTAACTGTTAAACCCGTCAGCCAGCATGTTTTAAAAGCCAGCATGTTTTAAAAACGCAAATACATAGAAAATCATATGATAGAATTTTGTATTTCCTAGAAATGAGTAAATGTTAATAAGATCAGTTTAGCCTTTAAGTTAAGAATGTTTTTAAAAAACTTAATGACCCTAGTTAGACTTTTTTTTGTTGTTGTATCAAGTTACATAATTGTGTCTAGAAAGTCCTCACATGCTTTAATGAGGAAAAAAAACAACCTACTTATCAAGTACGACTCAATATCCCCAGTTAATACCTCTTCCTCGTGGCCCTTTTGAACTGTGGTGTGCCCCAGGGCCTAATCCTTGGCCCCAAACGCTTTAGCATACACATGCTAATATTAGTCCACATTATAAACCGGTTCAATCAAGTGGCACATATTTTATTAAAAGACCAAATAGTGACGGAAGAATATGCCGACCCAACCGATTGAGCAGGACATTAAAAGGGCTACGGCAGGTTTTGGAGATGCTATGCTAACGTCAGATACGACCGAGGAACAAGAACTCCCTCAACTCTGACAGCACAGTTTCTTCTGCGATTATTAAAAAGGCGTGAGACGAAGAGACACGTTAGTACCTGCAGTTGGGGCTGGAGTTGCAGCTGCTGTTGGTTGAAGAAGCCGTTCTGGGCGGAGTCTTGTACGGAGCGTAGAGATCTGTGTCGCGGTTTGATCGGGGGCTCCCGGCTGGTTTGAACACCGGGGGTGGTCTAATGTGTGCGCCATGACTTCGTGTAGGCAATAAAAGAAAAACAAGAAAAATCGGGTTTTAAATTAAGGATCCATTCTTATTTGTTGGTGCAGAACTGATTTAGCAATGACCACAAATGTCAGAATTACAACGATGTCACTGTATTGGTCATGTGACACATCTGAATTCTTCAGTAGACGGAAAATAACGTTAACTACAAAAGATTGTGTAAAGGTCCAATGACAGAAATTCATAAGATATGATTCTATCCTGGATCAATGTTAGGTTTTTCAGTAGTTTCAGGTGTCCCTCAAGGCTCTGTCCTCGGCCCCTTACTCTTGAGCATGTATATGCTGCCACCGGGTCGTCATACCTGCGTGAGGGCGTCTTCTTTCCAGCCGGGCCAAAACCGAGGCTTCCCGTGGTTTTGAGGCTGCCTGTGCTGCTGGAGGAGCTGAACTCTGCCTCGCTACCTGCAGGTTAAAGAAACTGTCACTGAAACAGAGTCTCTGTTTTTAAATGAAAGGTTGAATTCATGAGAAATCAAACAAATCACAATATTCCGTCCATTAATTCATTCATTGTTCTGTTTAAGTTGCACTGTATTACTGCATTTGCACGATTACCATTTTATATTTTCGCATGCCCTGAATACTCTCTAAATCTGTATCGATGCTACTGGTCACTTGAATAAAAATGAATAAATGATCTATCATAATTTTGTTTATTAAGTCCTCACATGCCTTAATATTGAAAAAAAAATTAAATCGGACTTTCTCTACAGCCATTGTTAACACCCCCTCCTCCTTGGCGTCCCCCATCTTAATTGTGGTGTCCCCCAGGGCTCCATCCTTGGTCCCTTTACTCTTTTGCATCAACTCGCTGCCACTGTCTCATATAACAAACAGGTTTAATCACATTTATCAATAAGAAACAGGGACCGGAAACGTGCTGAAGCAAACATCTGAGCAGCACATCAAAGGGTTAATAAATGTTAAAAAACTAAAGCTATAGAAAGTTTTAGCAGTTTTAATGAGTCAAGTTTGCTTTATGTCGTAATTAAGACAAATACCAAAAAGTCAAGTAAGAATAAAAACATTGAACCTCCTACTTTGGTCCCGTTTTACTCTGAAGAACTTGTTTTAACTGAAACACCTCAAAATAATTTTAATGCTTCACATTTTAACGTCCCTTTTCTCTCTCTCTCCTCCCCCCCCTGCATGTGGCTGCACACTAAATAAAACAGATTGACTCAAATATTCTTATTCAGCACTTTTAGGATGGACCCCTCCCAAAATGGGAGTTTTTGAGAGCAGGGCATGAACATAACCCGGATCACAAATTCCATCAACGGGTCAGAATTAGTCAAGAAATTCCAGCCGTCACGCCGACGGCTTCCAACGATCCGCTTTGCTCACGTGTGGCGAGACAAAACGCCGCAAACAGAACGCCTGAATTCCAGAACATCCCTGCTGGAATTCTTTTTAATCACATATAAGAGTGATGGCTAAATAATCAGATTAAATCCACAGCCTCACCTGAGCAGCATCCTTTCCCACCGAACAAAACCATATTACCGTGTCCAGTGACGAATGTGACAAACAAACCTTTTCTCTTAAATCTAAGTGATCCTCCACCGCCTGGTGAGTCAAATGCAGGTCTGTGGACAATCCACCAGAGTAGTTACCTCCTGCTAATCAGCCTAATTGGCTGAGCCTCCCCCAAACCTTCCCCTCAACCAATGAGCTTCCCTCCTCATTTTTTTGACGGATCACCAAGCAGTTTTTTTTTTTTTCCTTTTACCGCAAAAAAATGTTTTGGTTGTTTTGCTTATTATTTCTACATAGATGGATAAATAATGGATAATGTTTACAGGAAAAAGTGATTGTTTTTAAAGCCAGAATCTGTTTTATAATATTATTATGCTTTGATGTTTGCAAAATAAGTGCATATATAGATAATTATATGTATAATGATACAGAAAAAGCTGCGTGTAGACGCATGTAAAATAATAAATATCAACAAATTAAAGATACGTTTGTTTGTTCTCCTATTTTTTAAATCTTTAATTAACTTTTTTCTTTTTTGGGGGGGGTTATTCTAACCCAATTAAATCATTTCTTTATGGACTTTTTTACGTTTTGACACTGTCCACATAATTAAAATAACATTATAAAACAGTTTTAACTTAAACCTCAACAAATGCAAATTATTTTCTGACAGTATTTGTAAAATGGGTGCACATATAAACCCATGGGTGCCTGTTCCTACATATAATGTCGCTATCATAAGTAATAAAAACTTTTTTTTGGTGCAAAATTTAGAGAAATCAACAGAAATTCCTGGTGGAAACATTCATACAGCTGAGAAGATGAATAAATAAAGAAATAAATAAAAAGCTAAAACTTTTCATTTGATTCTCACGCTGAGAAGTAAATTGGTTTATCATGAAATCAGTGAGGTTTGATTAATAAAATGGATTATTTTTCCCTCACAAAAATGTTTTTGCTCTGATCATTCAATCAATTTAACAAAAAAAACAAAAAAAGGTATATTAGATAATCAGATGATTAAAGTTCATGCCTGAGACAAAAACCTCAGAACCTTGATTCTGCTACACCCTCTACATGAAATACTTCATCACTGTTAATATTCTCCTCTACCTCTGGATTTCATGGCCGACTTCAGCTCCTTCTTCTTCCTCGGGTCGCTCCCTGGTCCTCCGCTCCACTCGGCCATCACCCTCACCCTCTTCGTCTTACTCTTGCGCTCGGGCAGGACCGGCGATCCGTGGGCGCTCCGCTCTGAGCCTGACGGCGTTTTGGAGGGGGACGCAGACTCGCTTGAGGGGCAGCCGGTGTCATCTGTTGTAAACAGGCACACAGATAGTAACGGGCCAGAACAGGCAGAACCGGCCGGGCAGCCAACACAAGCAGGCAGTCAGGGGTCAAAGTTCAGCCTGGGTTGTCGCCTGACAGGCAGTAATGCTCCTTTCTCAACCATTTACCGCTTTCCTCACAAAGTTTGTTCACGTCAACACGACTTTTCATTCATCCGACATTAAGATGGTTAATTTATGTATGAAATAAACTTTTTATTTTTTTATTGATGTTTTAGGATCCAGCATGTTCGGATTTAAAAAGATAAATGACAAGATCTTAGACAGATACTGACCATTTTGAGCTAATTTCATTTGACTTCACCCTCGTGCAACTTTATTGATAAACTCTCCTTAATTCTGAATATGAAGTTACATCTGCCACCACTGCGTTCATCGTACTTCTTCTTCTTCTTCGGTTTGTTCCTTTTAGGCGTCTCCACAGCAGAACATCTGTTTCCATCTTGTCCTGTGTTCTACATCTTCCTCTGTCACACCAACCAGCTGCATGTCCTCTCTCATCACATCCAGAAACCTCCTCTTTGGTCTTCTCCTTCTCCTGCCTGCAGCTCCATCTCCAGCATCCTTCTACCAGTAGAGCCACTATCCCTCCACTTCACTCAGAACCATCTCAATCTGTACCCTCTGACTTTGTCTCCAGGATGTCTAACCTGTCTGTCCCTCTGATGTCTCCTTTCTAATCCTGTCCTTCCTCATCACTCCCAGAGAACATCTTAACATCTTCAGCTCTGCCTCCTGTCTTCTGGTCAGAACCACCGTCTCTAAACCATCCAGTAGAGCTGCTCTCAACTCCATGGAAACCTTTCCCTTTACTCCGGAGGCTGCTCTTGTGTCACAGATAACTCCTGACACTCTTCTCCACCCACTCCAGCCTATCTGCACTCGCTTCTTCACCTCTACTACACACTCCCCATTGCTCTGAACATTTGAGCCCAAGTACTTCTCCACCACTACCTCCTCCACCTCTAGTCCTCCATCCTCACCTCCTCCTGCCTCCCTTTCACTCACACACATGTATTCTGTCTCGCTGTGACTGACCTTCATTCCTCTTCTCTCCGGCTCATACCTCCACCTCTGCAGGTTCTCCTCCGGCCGCTCCCTGCTCTCACTTAGGATCACAGTGTCCTCCATCAACATCCATGGAGGCTCTTGTCTGACCTCATTCGTCTGCCTGTCCATCACCATAGCAAACCAGAGAGGGCCCAAAGCCGATCCTTGGTGCAGTCCCACCTCGCTGCTCTCGTTCATCGTGCAGTAAAAATAATATTCAAAAATACTGATACTTAATCAGGAAATAGACTTTAGACCTTTTTTTTTTTTTAGAACCTGGTCTAATCCTGTCAGTGTTCTTGATTTTTATTGCAACCAGGAAGTGATTTAAAGGATTTATTACTGCTCTGATTAGCAGCCATGTGACGACTAAATTCTCTGTTGTTGTATATATCTTGTTTAATGGAGTTTCTTTCAGCGTGGAGCCCCTCGTCAGACTGAGGCTGACCCTCTTACCAGAACAAAAGCTGTTGGAGCTGATGGTCCTCTTGGAGTGGTCCGAACCGATGTCCCCCTCCTTCCCCTCCTCCTCCGACAGAGGTGAATCAGACAGAGGTGAATCAGACAGAGGTGAGCCTGACAGAGGTGAGCCTTTGTCCTTTGGTCGGAAGGGATGGAGGATCAAGCGTGGGATGCGGCTGCGGGGACTTCCTTTCTCTGGTGACTTCTTTTCCTGTTCAAAGACATTTCTATCAGAGCTGCAGCTTCTTCAGGATGACCTCGTTGTTTTGTGTAAACAAAATAAGAGATTTGCTGTTTCTTTGTTTTTTTTGCTCATGAGGTCAAAGTCTAACCTCATAAAGAAGTCAGCTTATTCTGAACAAACACTGATTCATCATGCAGTAATCTATTACTAATAATGAGACTCACCGCATATTCTTGGAAGGGTCCCATTGTGCTTCACGGTGCGTTTTCTCCTGATGAGTGAAGAAGAGGAGAAAAATCACGTTTTCTGTGTGTCGGTTGCAGCATTTTGACGTGGCATTCAAGAGAGACAAGGGTCCTCTGTATGAAGCTGTTACACTAGATCCCACCCACTTCCACTACACACACACACACATACACACACGTACATACACACACACTCAGACATGTCCACACACACAAACATCCACACGCACACACATACACTCACAGAAACACACATACACACACACACACACACAAAACACTCACACACACACACACACACACACACGTACACTATCAGAAACACACGTACATACACACACACATACAGACACAAACAAACACACACGCGCACACAGACACACTCACACAAACATAGATGAACTCACAGAAACACATACACACACACAAAAACACACACACACATAAACACAAACACACACACGCAAAAACACATAAAAACACACACACACACACAAACATACACACGCGCACACACACACAAAAATACACACACAAACACACACACATATAAATACATCCACACACACAAACACACAAACATACACACACAAACACACACACACGCTGTCTGGTACAGATGGTCCAACACGCTCAGAGCGATGACGTGTCACTATGACCTCATGAAACTAATTTTACACACCAGCCTTGAAAACAACATGATTGAACTGATGTTCCGTATTTTTAACATCTTGTTCCTGTAGAAATGTTTTTATGATTGTGATTAATGGTGAATAGTTGAATACTGTGAATTTAAATGTGCGTTTAAAATCTGTAAGCAAGACCAGAATAATACTGTTTATTTGGGATTTTTAATTATTTGGGATTATATTTTTCCCTATTATCTGATCAGATTTGGACAGTTTGACACAAAATATGACTTTATATGAATATTTAAATATTCATATAAAGTGAAGACGCAATTAATATTTTTACTGTAATTTTGCGACATTTTTATGACTGTAAATTAAAACGAACTGACTTAAAGAAATAAAAATAATTCTTCTCCTTTTGAAAAGAGTTGCGTCTTCGCTAAATGTTCATATCAGCCATATGTGCCAAAACAATAGGACCCCCTGCCAAAACCCATGACGTGCCTCTGTCATTAAAATATAAATGATGATATTAAATAATAGAGAATTCTCTAAGCCGAACCGACTCGTTTCATTCAATTCAAAATATTTTATTGATGCCCTAATGCTTTAATAATTCATAATTTCTCTCATGCTTGAAGAAACTTCATACAATCCCTTCACCCGGTTGACTTCCACTCAGAGCGGTTGCATAAGGGGGTCGGTTGCATAACGCCACACACGTTTTTCTTCTTCTTTTTCACACTCTCAATGATGTCATCGACCTCGAGGCTTTTGTGCTGCTGTCACGTCAGATAACCTCTACCTGCTTTCCCTTATCTCCTCCTGAGGTAACATTTTGGGTGTCTAACTGCAGCCTTGGCTTCAAATCTCCCTAAAATAAACCTCAATAAATTAGTAACAGAAATAATAATAACTCTTTATTATTACATGTATTTTACAGTACATTCATACGTTGTGACATTGTGAAATTACTCCTCTGTATTCGACCAATCCCTGAGGATGAAATCCACAGTAATATACTGTTTACTTGAACGGTACATTTCTGTAAAACGTTTTCCAGTAATCAACTGTCTATTAAATAAAATATAAAACCCGCATTGACAGTATAGTATTGCGATGATAATCACAGTATGAATGCAAAACGGTGGAATATTACGGTAAAATATATTTGTGATGTAGTGAATAACAGTAATACATTCACAACGGTAAAATATCACAGTGTATTTTTACAGTTAATTACTATTATTCATTTTACAGTAACTTACTACTGGCTGCCAGTTAAGTACAGTTATTGATTTTACCGTAAATTACTGACTACTTTCTGCCAGGTTATTACTGTGATTTATTTAACAGTCATTTACGACTTGCTTCCAGTTGATTACTGTTTTTTCTTTTACAGTAAATTACTGGCAACTTGCTGCCAGGTAAGACATTTTATTTTATTTTACAGTAAATTGCTGACTTGTTTCTGCCAGGTAAGACATTTTTATTTTATTTTACAGTAAATTACTGACTACTTTCTGCCAGTTAAGCACAGTTTTTTTCTTTTACATTAAATAACTGGCAACTTGCTGCCAGGTAAAAAAATGTATTTGATTTTACAGCAAATAACGGACTTCTTTCTGCCAGTTAAGCAAATTTATTCTTTTTACAGTAAATTACTGACTACTAACATTAAAATAATTATTATTTTACAGTACATTGATTAAGGGTTTTGTTCAAGTACCCTACGACGGTGGTCCCCCACCCTCAGGTTGGGGGGGGGGGGGGCACTCCCCCCACTGAGCTACAGCCGGTCCAAAGACATCATTATTGGTGGTTCTAATGTAGGTCCGGTTCCCTGTACGAGCGGCCCAGACCCGTGTTACATCATCTTTCTTCTGAAGCCCAAAGAGAATTTCAAAAATAGAGCAGAGAGCCGTGGGAATCAGAATCCTGCTCCGTTTTTCTTTAGCTTTGCCTCTGGGTGGTTTTCACCTCACCTGCACTCTCAGATTTATTCTCACACTTCCTGTGTGTTTTTCATGCTGCAGCAGAATCGATCCGGCACCATGCAGGATGCAACAACCGGCACAGGGAAGGACTCCACCTCCATGTCTACGTCTGCACACAGTGTCTTCTCCTTCTTCTTCTGAGGGAATATCTGAGGTGATGTGTGCTCGACACTCTGACGCACAGCGTTCTTCTCTGACTGAATGAACATTTTGTCCTTGAAGTCTCTCTTGTGTCTCCGAGCTCAGGGAGCTGCTGCGTCTTCTACGTCTCACACATCAGCCGCTTTAAGCATCGGATTCAGTTTGGACCCCATCATTTGCTTTCAGACCCTCTGACAGGAAGCTCGAGCCATCATTTTAAATGATCACAGGCAGAAAGGCACATTGGTGAATGTTGACAATTATGAATATGCGCTCTAGTAAAGTAAATAAGACAAATGAATTGTGTGAAATACTTAAATGAAGGGGTTGTGGATGGGCAGAGTCAGGTTTTCAGCCCATAAAGATGAATTTTATAAATCAATGCAGCAACGAGCAGCAGAACGAAGGAAATTCTAGGAAGGAGGTAACATCAGGACAAGAAGAATAAAGAGTCAAAGAAGAAATAAATCAGTATTCACAGAATCATCTCATGGCTAAAAAACCCTGTGAGGTTTCAGTTTCTAACATTTTGCCAGCTTCCACGATGTTCCTGTCCTGGACTCTCGTATCAGGATTATACTTTCAGATCTCCGCTTGGATCTTCTGCAGGAGTCCAGACAGCGTTGATTAACTCCCTGCTGAGCGACAGACTAAGCATCATCTAATTTGCAAACACAGGACTTTAAGCTCTCTCAAGCCTGACCAGTCAATCCTGCAAACACATGAACATCTCAGTGGGTGTGTTTTACACGGACGGAAGAAGTTTAACTCTGATCGGAGGAAAGTGTCCCGTGTGAACCCGCCCAGTGAGATGGTACATCCACCAGGTCAGGAAGACCTGCATGGGAGCTGTCAGAGGGATGCTGAGATAATTTGCACACGCCTGGTAAAAAAGCGTTTAAGCCTCCACTGAAGCTTTTCCCTCATCCAGATGGTCTAAAAAAATGGTCTAAAATCTCACCAGCTAGGAAATCTTTAAAAAAAAAAACAGTAAGACCGAGAATAAACTGTGGAGGAACAACTCTGAAAATTGTCGGGACAATGAACTTAGACACTTCAAAACAAATCCCCCCGAGGAACAAACCAAGTTTCAACAAATGTTAGCAGAGCGGCTAAAGCTAGCAAGAGCGGCTAAAGCTAGCAAACGCGCAAAGCCAGCTATGAGCCCGCTGTATATATGCTGTCCATTATGGTTTTGAAATGTTCAAGAAAAAAAAAACCGGTATCCCCTGAAATCGGTATCGGCCGGTTAGACTTTATAAAAATCTTTGATCGGAATATAGTTTTTAGGAATGCCTCCGGATTTTAACCCGCCTGTTGTACAGCCTGCACCTGCAAGATGTATATTTTCTAGAAGAAAGTCAAGTATATGTCTGCGGTTGCTGGTCTATTTATTTTTTAAAAGCAAATTACATTAAAACGTATTTTAACATGTCTTTAATTTACAGTAATTTACTTCAAATAAACAACCGTTCTCAGTTGTGAAATTTGCAGGTCTCAAAAAACATACCACTCTTTGTGAATGTATTTTTTTCTTTAACAACGGAGCTCAGACTATAATAGCTTCTAATACTTTGCCAAAAATCACAGATTTTTATTTATTTATTTTTTACAGTGTAGAATCTATTTATGGTGCCTGACGGGGGGGAAATGCCCGCAACTTAAGAAAACACATGCAAATAGACAAAACACATGCAAATTAGTAAAAACATCTTCATCAATTTCATAACACACTCATAGCATTTTGAGAATGCACTGCAAATACTACAACGGAAGTGTTTCCGGAGGACCCTTAAAGGTGATGCACGCGTCCGAGCTAAAATGTCAATATTTTGGTTTTATTTTGACATCATTGTGATCACATGATTCATTTGAGCTCCGTTGACGTAAGTCATGAACCACAGACAAAACAAGCGCGTCCCGATGTGCGCGTCACTATTAAATGTCCTCTGGAAACACTTCTGTTGTGTTGTGGTATTGCAGCCCCCTCCCGTGTTGGCCACCGTACCTCTGTCCAAACGTTTCCCCTCCTCTTTAACATTATCCCATGCAGGAAACAATCGTGCAATCATGAAAGGGGATTGACTTAAAGCTCCTGTGAGAGCGCATCAAACGGATTGAATCTCCGGGGCATGATGTCGTGACATCACACATCAATCATTCCAGGGAACATAAGCCATACCGAAGCAAATACCAACATCCAGGGGAAATCTTTTTTCTATATGCTATTCAGATGTTTATTTTTTTTATTTATAGTTTTGTAACAAACAGGTACACCAGCTAACCGCTACGAGAACATCAGAACCGTTTATAATGCTATAACCCTCTAAAATACACAAATCTTCCACCATCAATCAAATGTAACGTATTTCATGGAGACGATCCATAAATCAGAAGCACTTGAAAAAGGATGATCCCTGTGTTTACATGTTTACGTCCCTCCCTTTGTTTTCCCTCCAGAGGTATTGTCGTTGTTTCCAAATGTTGTAAAGGGGTCTGGTGTCCCTGTATCCTATGACAGTGTCAGGATCTTCTCCGGCACTGCCTCCAGACCTCCTGCTTTGTTTTGATCATGAAAGACTGGGTTTTGTTTTGTTCCATCTGGCGACCCCCCCCCCTCTCAGCATGTCACTGTGTTTTTCTCCTCATCTACAGAATAAAGACTGGCAGGCTGTGGCACGTGATGTCACGAAATGTGATGCAAACTGTCAATTCAGACCTAAAAATTGTCCACATTTCAGCCTGATCACTTCTTCATTCCAACATTTGACAGAATATTGAACTTTGAATATTGAAACATCTCTCCATCAGCCCTCGCCTGCGCTCAGGAATCTTTTTTCTTTCTTTTTTTTTTTACCCCCAAGTGGAGACAGAGGAATGGAAGGAGAATAAATGGAGATCTTGCCTGGTTGTGTGACGTTGGTTCCCCCTCAGAAGGATGCGCGTCTGTCGGTGAAGCACAAAGGGTCGCTCCGCTGCTGCTGCTCCGGTGGTGGCTGGCTGAGCTCTGCTGCGATGTGGGGCGGATGAGAGATGTGCGCAGACCGAGGACGCACAGGATTGGACAAGAACCAAGATCAGTGACGCTGCACGCGCAATATGACTTCCCAATCCCAAGTGTGTTACATAATGCGTGAGGCATGACTTAACCGCTGAAGAACCGGGTCGCTCAACCGTACGGAACCACAGGAAAGATACTGATGATGCAAATTTAATTTAGTGTTTTTCCCTTATCTTGCATCTTGAAAAAAATAAAAAATAAAAATGCATTTTAACAAATATGATGGCGCTGACAAATTACTCACACCCACATTTTCCAAAACATCAGGTCCATCAGTGACGTTTCAGATCTTGGCAATGGATCCGTGAAATATCCAACCTGCAATGTGATGCATTTTTATGACGCCAGCTAAAATTCACAGCAGGGCAGTGTACACTGTAAAAATTATCGAAATGAGGGTAAAGCATTTTCAAATGGCAACAGTAGAAGACCAGAAAATTGAAAACAGGTTATCACTATCGAAAATCAGAGGATTTTAAAAAAACAAATAAACGGTTTGTATTTTTTAATAGTCAGAAAAATGTGGAAAACACAGAATTTTGCTGTGAAAATACAAACTTTAAGTAAACTGATAGAAAAATACCACATTGTCACAAGTAAGTCGTTACTGTAAAAGTATTTTTCTCTCTAAAAGACAGACTTTTGTTGTTACGTCCATTCAAATTAACAGGAAAACAACTTAAACCATTTAGCAAACTACGATAACAAGATTCGTAAACACTGTAAAATAAGGTTGATTAACTTTGGTTAAAGAAAGTCTGAATTTTTTAATAAGTTTTTCTGATAATTCACCATAATGACTTTTACATGTTGATCTGATATATTCAGCAAAAACTCTCAGCAAAAGCCTCTTTTTTTTTTTTACCGTAAATGATATGGGTTATCTTAAATGTATATATTTATCTTATTTTTACAGTGTAGGGTCTTCAAAACTGGTCCACATGCACAGAAATAGTCAAGAATGCAGCTTGTTGACTTCCTCGCGCTGTAAGAGAGAGTTTGCTCTCCATGGTGCTGAAATCAGAGAGATGGGTGCTGCTCCTCTACCACAGAGAATTGATTGGTCTACAGATTAGTTAATGAAAAATAACATCATCATTTTTGCCAGAGCACTATTGACTCTTGTCAATGGACCGTCATTGTTGTCCGGAGGACTCGTGTGTCATCATGTATAATGCATCAAAAGCTCTGTTCACAATGCTCCCTCAGAAAACTAGGCCTACGCTGTCGACTCCTGACAGCGAGGGTACTCCTCATATTAAATGTGACTCAACAGTCTTGTTTAAGACTGCTTCAAGATCAGATCCTATAATGATTCAATAATGAGGACACATTTCTGAGCTCAGGATTAAAACGGGGCAGATTTCCTTGTGATGATTCATAGGAGCTAAATTTAGAAAACATGTGACTTAGTGTTGGGACATAAGGATGAAAAGTCCTGTTTTCCATAAAAGCTTCCCCTAATGAATAAAATGTGATGTATTATATTGAAATAATACATTTACAAGGTAAATCTCCTTGTTTTAGATTCATATGAGCCAATTCGGACATAATCGGACATATGATTGGGAAGTAATGGTCAAAAATCTCCTTGAGGGAATTCACACGAGGTACCTTTGGACTAAACTGGACCAATGGTCGGAAAGTTATGTATAAAAACCTAAAATAAAAAAATGTTTTCATAAAAAAAAGGCTCCTCCTAGTGAGTAAATATGAACTATTACAGTAAAATAAGACATAGACACAATAGATCTGCTCGAGTTGATTCATATGCACCAAATTTGGACTAAATTGGACCTTTTTTGAGAAATGATGGCCTTTAAACTTGGAGCATTTATTGATTTCAGATCTTAGACACTCAAAATACACCATAAAATGAAAAACTGTGCGGTCAAGCATGTTTTTAGGAAACTATTTGACACTGTTTAGTAAGTCTTTATATGAAACAATCCTGCTTATCCAGTAGGATTTTCTCAATAGTCATGGTTGATGCCTCCTCATTAGTCACCCTTTGACATGTGGTGTCCCTCAGGGCTTCAGCCCTGGCCCCTTACTCTTTGCCATATACACGGGTCATATAATAATTACCAACTTCACCTATGCTGTGTCCCGGTATACAATGAAAAGCCACCAATCCCCTGCATTGTGCAAGCAATCCCCCTGATCGAACTCTTTAATGAAATGTGAAGTTTATGTCCGAAAAACAGTGTTTTTCATAAAAAAAGGCTTCCCCTGCTGAGTAAAATATGAACTATTACAGTAAAATACTATGTACACACAATAGATCTCATCGATTAGATTCATAGTGCACCAAATTTGGACTAAATTGGACTAATGTTTGAGAAATTATGGCCCCAAAACTTTTCGGAGATAAAGCTCCCCCTAGTGTTTGAAATATACAACAGACCTTTCCCAAAATTAGTCCGACAGAGAATGAAGAAAAGATAAATGATTTCATTGCAACAGATGATGTGTGATAATTAGTCTATTAGAAAGTATTTGGCGCTCACACTCTTCGGGGAGATTGCGATAGAAGGGTCTTCGCCCTGTGCAGCAGCATGGAATCCCCCCCCACCTCCTTTGGAGTCGGGATACTGTTGGTGGTGGCGGCTGATGACTCTGCAGAGGCTGATGAATGATGTGCAAAGATGGGGAGGTGGAGGGCGCATGAACCAGCAGCATGAAAGGACTAGATGAATAGAGGGGGACGTCTTCAAAGAAGTGCAGCTGATGATGATGGGCTGTATGACGATTGGATGCATGAGGCTACCTGAATGAGCTTCTATAGTCTTTTTGACTGAACGTTCGATTGATCTCCATTTGTGGTAGCTTCAATTCTCCATTTATAACTTCATCCTTCATAAATTCTGATTTTACTGTTCACATCCTTCTTCTTTTTCTTCTTTTTCTTCTCCTTCTTCTTCTTCGGGCTCCTAGCTTTAGGGGTCGCCACAGCAGACCATCTGTTTCCATCTTGCCCTGTCCTCTCCATCTTCCTCTGTCACACCAACCAACTGCATGTCCTCTCTCATCTCGCCCATGAAGCTCCTCTTTGGTCTTCCCCTTTCCCTCCTTCCTGGCAGCTACATTTCCAGCATCCTTCTACCAGTATGTGTCAATCTTCTGCCCTGATCATCATGACTTCAGACAGAACGGATCGCTCATCGTTTGTCGGACATGAAATAAGGAAAGTCTTCATTTCGTCTGTGGTCTAAAATGATATATGTACCTGATACCTGATTCCTGGAGAAATCAGGTACATGGAGGAAACATGAGGCAGCTCAGTTAACAGAACCACGGGAAAATGATGATGAATAGTGAAAGACATTTTCTCCTGTTCATCAACTTGCTCGCTGTGAAAATGAGGTCACGGTAGAGATCCGGTGTCACCTAGTCCTTCAGAACCTGTAAGCCATACGCTGTGACCCGCCGCTGTGACCCTCATCACAACTGCGTCAGACTGGGCTGTGCAGACGCTCTGGACGGTGGGTGGTTCTGAATCAAACGTCAGCAGGTGACTTATGAGCAGCAGTTTGTCTCCTCATCACTGGGGCCCTCTGCTGGAACAACAGGATGATGTCATACATTAGTGGTCTGAAAATGACATCATCGTCACTGTGACCCGAATCCCCGCTCCGACATGGCGTCGACTCCCATCACGTACAGCTACTAATACAAACTCTAATATTCCTGCGTTCTCAAACTATATTCTTTTGTTGCGTTCCATTAAAGACAAATGTCTTACAGTTTATCCTAAATGCTAAATCACGCAGAACTAGAAAGCAGACCCGGAGAGCGCGAACCTCAGCCAAGGCCATCGCCATTACTGTGATCAGAATCACTTAGAGTGCGAAAAAAAGAATCAATTATTAGATCAGGAAAACAAACAATCAATTAGATTCTAATTCCTGAACCCATTTAAATAATAAGCCGTTATAAAATCCACTTCCAGGTACGGATCTATATAATTCCCAATTGGTCAAAGTAGGATGCATTTGTACATTACATTAACAAATGTAAGCTAAAACAATCCGTTATTAACCCTTTAATTAAAAGAAAAAAGGGCTTTTTAAAAATGATTTCTTTGTATATTTTATTTCTGTGGGACATTTATATTCATTTAATATCGCAGACACTCTAAATCCACTATAAAATGACAAATCTTTACGCAATAATGTTTTTTAAAAATAATCAAATTCATAAAATGACTGATAACATTTTGTATTTCATAGAAAATCGTTACTAGATTAGGTCAAAAATGTTGGCAGAACATGTTTTAGAAAATTATTTGACCCTTATTTGAATTTTCTTGGTTGTATCAAGTTACTTAATTTTTTTACTAAGTCCTCACAAGCTTTAATATGCCAAAAAACATATATAAAAATTTGAATAGGACTTTCTGGATTTTATTCTGGCATATCCTAGTGATGTCTTCATTTTGGCGACATCATATCATGACCTTTCGGTGTGACGCCATAATAACGTCATGTGTTAACCATTGTGAGAAAGAGAACTTTTGGAGGTTTTGGGCAATAATCAATAAGTAATTAAAGAAGATTATTCATGAATATTACTTTTGTCATATCCCAGAGGTGATTAAAAGTTAAATGATGTCACAACATGACATCACAGCGTGACGCCATAATAACCTTTTCTTAATCACTGTGAGATATTTGGGCAAAACTTTCTTAAAAATGGATCGATTTAGTTGAAATTTGTTACAGTAATGTATCATTGCATTCAAAGCAGCAATACTCCAAAGACATTGAGCAAAAAAATGGTTTCCAATATGCTGCTTACTCAGAAGATCAGAAGATTGACACATACTGGTAGAAGGATGCTGGAGATGGAGCTGCCAGGAAGGAGGGAAAGGGGAAGACCAAAGAGGAGCTTTATGGGCGAGATGAGAGAGGACATGCAGTTGGTTGGTGTGACAGAGGAAGATGGAGAGGAGAAGGGCAAGATGGAAACAGATGGTCTGCTGTGGCGACCCCTAAAGCAAAGAGCCCGAAGAAGAAGAAGAAGGAGAAGAAAGAAGAAGAGCTTCAGAGCTTTTGTGAGAAAGATGCAGGATGACGTGCCACAGCTGAGGGGAAGATCATTTATTCTCTCTTCTAGACAAGTGTGAAGGAGAATGTCAGGTCATCAGTCTGTGAGATGAAGCTCAAACACGACTGGGTAACGCGGCGAGACGATGGTCCCGAGCAGAAGAGTAAGTCCACCTCTGAATGAGTCAAAGTCTGGACCTGAACCCCAATGAGATGGTGTGGTGGGTTATGAAAAGATCAATCAGACAAATCTAGGCTTTGTTTGGTTTCAGTTGTTGCCGCTGAAGGTGGAACATCTAGGTATTCCGTATAGGGCGTGAATACTTTTTTATGCTGATGATGCAGGTACTGAATAACCTTTTAGATCTCCTCAAACAATATTGTCATTTTTACAAAGTTGTTTTTACTCTTTTGTTAGCTCCGCCAAGGAGGTTATGTTTTCACTCCTGTGTTTTTATCTGTTTTTTATGTTTGTTGGCTTGGGGGCAGAAACTGGAGGAGGATCCATTACTTTTTCCACAGCACCGCACTTTACGCTCTCTTACTGTCAACCCCTAAAAAATAGGGAAATCGACTCAAAATTTTATTATATAGAATAATGTTTCCTAAATTCGAGATTAAAACATTTAATTTGATTTTTATTATTATAACATATACAATGAAATATAACTAGCCCTATTTTAAACGTTTAAACAAAGTGTTACATTCCCAGATTTTCCCATGTGACGTGAATGCAGCATTTGTCCTGTAGCGATGTAATTACCATTATCTGCCACCAGAGGTCAGTGGTGTTATTTCAAATATGTGCGTGATGCGTTTGAATGACACCTCGTGGAGGGTTTTACGCCTACGGGTGACATTTGAATGCACGAGACCTCTGCCCTCAGCTTATTTAAGAATGTTTCTGTTCTTTGACAAGTTGATTATCTCCTCTTGACGAACCATCTGCTCCAAAAGTAAATAAAATGATCAAACTTAATCAACAGTTTTTTTATGACGATATTTCAACAAATTTAGATTATTAAAATTAGAAACTCACTTGCAAAATAAAATAGAAAGAGAAAAAAACCGTCTTGGGTTTATGATCTTCTTGTGTACGCATGCTCTTCATCCTATCTGGGTGTAAAAATCGAATCTAATCTTATCTGACGTGTCCTTGGAAGTTTTAAGGCTCTCAGAGTTTCTGATAAGCAGGAGTTAAATACTTATATAGCTGTTTGGATCCATTTGGTAAACTCTGCGCACAAATTGCGTATTTTTTAATTGCGTCATTTAATTAATTGACCAATATAATTATTATTTTTTAATTTTGTGTAGTACTCGTTTATTCTCTATGGAGACGTATGCCGGCCAGCAATCGGCTGCTTCCGCCACCAACAAACACTTTGCCGCGGGGGCTGTGGTGTGCGCATCATGTGGGGGTCCTCTGGCTCTGCAGCGCGCGCCTGTTTGGAGGTTTGTGACATGAGATTGTTTGGGAAGCCCTGCACCGAGCGACCATGTGGGCGTGTTTCTCTCGGCCCAACACTCTCTGCTCATGTGTGGAGACCAGAGCGCAAAACGCACTTCTTCTGGTGCGACCGGAGAGCGCAAATGTAGCAACTCTCCGACCGTGACGCGCACAACATCTCCGACTCTGGCGGCCCCCAGAATCCAACTTCTCTGAGAGGGAAACCAACGATCTGCCGGTGACTCCTCCAGCCATGGACGCATCTCGACTCTTTGCGCTACATCTGGGCCTGCTCCTCGTTTTCCTTGGGAATATACCGTGTTTCCAGTCTGCTGCTATCATCTCTCCCTCTGCGCCCAGGAGGAACAGGGGAGCCAGGGTCGCTCATCAGAACGGACAAAGGTCATCCAAATTCCTTAAAGACATTTTCGCGTCCTCGCATCCCGTCGTGGGTCACCACAAAGAAGACCCAAAGGACGCTGTGGTCCCGCACGAATACATGCTCTCTATTTACAGGACATACTCGGCTGCAGAGAAGCTCGGACTAAACGCAAGCTTTTTCCGCTCCTCCAAATCTGCCAACACCATAACAAGTTTTGTGGACAGAGGAACAGGTTGGTGTCAGGGCTGTGCCAGCTCCACAATTCTTCTGCACGTTTTTTTTTTCCTTCCCCCCCACATGCAGCTGACTGCTCTGAATTTTTTTTCTCTCTTGAATAATGAAATGTGGCTTTAAAAAAAAAATGTTTACAGTCAAGATAAAAAAGCTTGAGCAAGTCAGACTTTTACGCACGTTTTTTAAAAAACAACAGGGTTTAAGCGCGCCTTTTACGCGCAGGATATAGCAACAAAATTTTATACATATATATATTTATATATATGTAAAATGCGTGTTTAAATAAAAGGAAATAGGATTGTGAATAAGGGAAAACTTTCTTGGATGTATCCGAGTAACTTGATTGTTTGAAACATGTGACTTTTTCTCCCCCCGTGTTGCCTATTACGTTATATTACACTTAAATTAACCTCTGCAGGTTAGACGACAGTAAAAGACTAATTAAAGCGCTCTCTAAATGAAGGCTGTAAATCACTGTCAGTCAGAGCAGGCTGCAAAACTCTCCCAACCTCCTCCACGTGAAGACTGAGGATTTATTCCAGTTGTAAAGCTCAAGTCTAGGATGATTCACTTTTCGATGAGTTCAATCATCTCCAAATAGAAAACAATCTGGAATAAACAGACCATTTGAAAAAATGCAAACTTGAGTGCGTGACCTCAAGCCCGGAACTTATTAGAAAGTCCAATGTGTTGCCATCGTGGTGCCACTCTGGCCCTCTCCTGCTCACAAAGGGGGCCGTGGGTCGGTGTGAGCAGCAGGTGTTTGGGTCAGTTCACATGTGTAACCAAGTGATTTGAACAGCCTGCGAGGACAAACACAATCTGATAAACACAAACACGTCCAGCGCATACAAGGGGACATAAGCCGAGTTAATCTTTGCAGGAGAAATAAAAGCTATCTTTGTTTGAGTTCCCTCCTGCCTCCAAAAAAAAAACAACCCTCAGAGCCTCAGCTCTCGGACCACGCGCTGCAAAAAATGTCCCCTTATTCCGGTAAAAGTGTCTCTGCTGCTTCCAACTCCTGTAGGGGTCTCGGTTCTGATTATTCCCGATGTAATTAACTTTCTTTTCACTCACTGAGTTTAGAATTTTTAAGTTTATTTCTCCTTTTTAAAGAAAAAATATACCCAGGCATGAAAATAAACCCAATGGAAGTGGAACTAAAAGTGGCCTTTAATGGAATTTGAGGGTGAATAAAACACACACACACACACACACACACACACACACACACACAAAAAGGCTCATCCGTTTGGCCATTTCTTGCAGTGTGAACGGATCTGATTGGAAAAACGCCTCGCTTTTCTCCCCTGATTTTGATGTGATGTGTCACTGGCTCTGACCCCGAGCCAGACCCTCTGAGAGCTGCCTGGCACTGAACGGCTGACTGGAGGATTTGAACTCGGTGATCTAATTGAGTGTTCATGTCATAACATATCAAACACTGTCTATTCTTCCATAATGACCCAACCCGGCCACGATGGGCAAATCACCAAAAAACGACAAGGGGGTGGAAAAAAAAGAGAAAAGAAAGCGCACTTCCTCCGTTGTGAAGTGGTTCTTCTTTCTTTTTCTTTTTTTTTTTACTGCGGAACCTCCCTTTGCGGCCGCCACTTTAATTACGGTAAATTATTTTTCTTTCCGTTCCCTCAGCTTTGAGCGCCTGTGGCTTCTTTTGGGATTCGTTCCAAAGTCCCTGAAGTGTTGCATTGCATTAACCTGCAAAGTTTGGACCTCAGCTGAGAGTTACATCAGAACTGGAAACGCGCGCACGGGGGCAGATTCGAGCGCGTAAAGTAACAGGTTTCTGCGTCTTTTACGCATCATTCATCCGCGCATAGACAGCTTTACTGAGTGCGCCGGTGATCTACGGTTTCTTTAGCTTTCTCACTTTTGCTGGGTTTAAGAATATTGGCTTATAAAAACAGGTGGGGTGTTTCCCGCAGGTCAGAAAAGGCAAGATCAGAAGAAGAAAAAGAAGAAGAAGAAGAAAAAAAAAATCCAGAATCTGAGAATTACTTTTGGCACTTTGGGTAACTCATTAAAGCGCAGATGGTGCAAGAAGCCGGCCTCTCTCTCTCTCTCTCTCTCTCTCTCTCTCTCTCTCTCCCTCTCAATCTCCCTCTCTCTCTCTCTCTAAACAGAGGCGTAGACGCCAAAAAACATGTTTTGCATTTATTCAGATACAAGCCACAATGTCACCACAATAGTGCGCAACAAAAATCACCCAAAGTCGATTTTATTAGGCTATACAAAAAAAAAAAGTTAGTTTTTTTTAGTTTATTTTCTAAACATAATAAATGAAAGCAAGAAAACTCTGAACATATTTTTTTTAAACACTGTCATCTCGCATGTGTCTGCTAAAAATGGCTGCAGACTTGTGCGTCAGTCAGTCCGTGCAGCAGGAGCGCTTTAAGGGGAATGTTGTCGTTGGCAAGATGAGACGCAATATAAGAGGGGAAGTGCTTTAATGAGGAAGCTGGGAATTCAGAACTGTTAATTATTTGGTGAACTTGTTCGATTTGTTTGAGGTCTTATAAAAAAAGGAATCTTAATGCAGACCATACGCGCAAAAGTCAGTGAAACGAGCACAAGGTTTCAATCTGTTTTTACTGTTTGACTCGGCAGGGTTCACCGAGGCAAACTGACAAGCAGACTCAAATATCTCCTCAGAACAACCTTTACAAATTATATCGCAGGGGTGTTTAGGTGCGGGCACACGTCACTTTTATTTAAAAAAAAAAGAAAGAAAGAAAAGAAACACCTTCTGATATGAATAGAAGCCATCAGCCGAGGTAAAACCTTTTTTTTTTAATGATTCTTCTTCTTCTTCTTGATTTTATTTTAATCATAAAAGGATTTTCTCGAGGAGAAATTCGATAGGAATCCACGCGGTTTGAAAAGAGTGCACGTTCATGACATTTAAAAAAATAAAAGAATTCCTCACTCTTTCCAGATTTAAGGTAATTCTGCGTTTTACTCCAAACATCCGGAATCTCTGCAGGGAAGATTGCGGAAATAAAGGGGGAAAAAAAACCCAACTAAATTAGACCATTATTCCACATGAATTAAAAAAAAATATATATGAAAAGCCAAGTAATAAATCGTTCTAGTTGGATTTTATGGATTAAAACAAACTTTAATTGCCTGCAGTAAGTTCCAGCGTGTTGACATAAACGCTGTGCAGAAACATAAATCATTTTGGTCATGTAAAAAAAAAAAAAAAAAAAAAATGAGGTTGTGTTTTTAATGCTTTTTTTTTTTAGTTTTTTTTGTGTTTCATGCATTGGTAGTATTTCAGTAACACTGATGGGATATTTCCAGGCCTCGCTTCTCTTCAGCAGGGAATAATGCATTAATTGTGTATTGTTCCGTTGAATGTACATACGACGCCTTTGGGTCGTTGTGTCTGGAAACACAGGGGCTCCTTTTTTTTAATTCTTTTTTTTTAATGTGTTTCTGCCTTGAAACTTTCCCTCGAAACAGCGACTACTTCCCTGATGTTTCATTCAAGACCTTTGAAGTCAATAAAGAAAGGGAAGAGAAAAAAAAAAAAATCACTTCCATTCCATTTGGGAGCTTTAAATTAGTAATAATTCTGTCATCAAGTCAAATGAAAGCAACAATTCCCATAAAACTCTCTGGCTCTGATTTAGCCAGGCATTACATTTTTGCTCCTAATTGGAATATTGTTGCTGCAATATAAAGAGAACAATTTGGCCCCCTCCTGTAATTAGTGGATCAACATTTTTATATATGCGCGTTTCTGTGCCACGAGAGAAAATCGCCATCCTTGCGTGCGTCACGAACATTGTTTGCTTTACGTCACAAAATCCGTTCAGAGTTGTTCCCTCGTGCAACAAATGTGCATGTAATGACATTACGAGCCTTTAACAAACACAAGTTTCAGGGAGGAAGCCTCACAGCAAAGCTTTGTAAACATGACCCACATCGAGGCCTCAGCGTTATAGAATTTTATTATCAGGAAAAAACATGTTAGGCTTTAATCACAGCGCGGTAAATTAGCCTGGAGGGTCAAAGCAGGAGTGTAATTTAGTCATGGATTGACGCTGGAGAAGCAGCAGAGATTTTTTTACCGCCCCCCCCCCCCCAATAATAAACGTGGTGTTAACTGGGAGTTTTCCAAACAGGGGGCTTGTCAGCTGTAGTTTGTTTCAGGGTGGACATTTGAAAAACAAGAAAGAGAGAGAGAGAAGGCCTCTGTGGGAGAATGTGAGCCCCCCTCCCTCCCTTTAGGCCTCTGAACACTGTACACCCTAAGTGAATCTGACTGCAATTATTTTCTTCTTTTATCCTTGCAGACGATCTTTTGCACTCTCCTCTGCGAAGACAAAAGTATCTGTTTGATGTCTCAACCCTTTCAGACAAAGAGGAGCTGGTCGGGGCGGAATTAAGGATATTTAGGAGAGCGCCCGGGGATTTGCAGACTTCCCTGCAGACGGGTCTGTACGACGTCCAGGTCTACCCCTGCCGCTCGGACAGACTGCTGGACTCCAGGACTCTGGACCCGCTGGACTCCATCAAGGCCGGCTGGGAAGTTTTGGATGTGTGGGAAATGTTTAAAGCGCACCAGCACCACTATCATCACCCCCACCATCAACAGCAGCAGCAGCAGCAGCAGCAGCAGCAGCAGCAGCTCTGCTTCCAGCTCCGCGTCACCCTCAGCAAATCAGACACAGAGGTGGACCTGAGGCAGCTGGGGCTGGACCGGGGCGGCAGGCCTCAAAGGGAGAAGGCCATCCTGGTGGCCTACACCCGCTCCAAGAAGAGGGAGAACCTGTTCAACGAGATGAAGGAGAAGATCAAGTCGAGGAGGTCGGTGAGTGAGAAAGAGGAGGCGGTTGCAGAGGAGGGGGTGTCGCTGAAGGGGGTGAGGGGAGAGGGGCCCAGGCGGCGGAGGAGGACGGCGCTCAGCAATCGGCACGGGAAGAGGCACGGGAAGAAGTCCAAATCCAGGTGCAGCAAAAAGGCGCTGCATGTGAATTTCAAGGAGCTGGGCTGGGACGACTGGATCATCGCGCCCCTGGATTACGAGGCGTACCACTGCGAGGGGGTGTGTGACTTCCCCCTGAGGTCGCACCTAGAGCCGACCAACCACGCCATCATACAGACGCTCATGAACTCAATGGACCCCAACAGCACCCCACCCAGCTGCTGCGTCCCCACCAAACTCAGCCCCATCAGCATCCTGTACATAGACTCAGGCAACAACGTGGTGTACAAGCAGTACGAGGACATGGTGGTGGAGCAGTGTGGGTGCAGGTAGCGGTCCCCACTCTCAAAAGAACTCCTTCAACGAAAAAAAAAAGAAGACATCCAAAGTCTTCTCGACGGGTCCCAGGTTAAAGATATGAGTCCTCGCATGTCTGAGATGCTTTTACGCATGACGCGCCTTATTTCTAAAGGGATGCACACAAAGGAGTTACACGCTATTTATTCAGACTCGGTGTCTTTCACACTCTCCGCTTTCCAAGCCCTCGTCCCAGTCCGTGCAACAGGTCATCAGAACAGGCTTTTGTCTCCCAGAGGGCGAGACGTGTCCATGCGGCACGAGGGGATGGGTACGGGAGGGACGAGATGGGAGCGCACGGAGTGGGACTGTGCACCTGTTCCTGCTGCCTGTCAGCACTTTGGTGCTGCTCTGCCGTGAGATCCTGCCAGCCAGGGCCGGACTCTTTTGGGTCCGTGCATCCAGGCCGTAATTGTCCCTGTCCAGCTGGAGTCATTACAGGCCCGAGGAACACACACACACACACACACACACACAATCACACACATGCACACAGAGACACACACTCTGGTCTGAGGAGAGGAGATAATGCCTTCAAGAGATTTTTTTTGCCTTACTGGAGACCAGTTGAGCGGCCCTTGGAGGGGCCTCGTGCGCCATTCGGGGACAGAAAAGGACACACGACCAGACTTGTGGCGGACTGGGGCCCATGTTGTACAAGAATAAAAAAAGAAAAAAGAATTAAAAAAAAAAAAGCACACGTAACTGAAGCGAACTTTAAGCTGAAAAGTCTGCATCTTTAAGAAATGCACTTCCACAACTGACTGACGTGCAGTCAGCGAGAGTTGGTCCTCTCTGATGACGAGAATATACGAAAAAGATGACAAAAAAAAAGAAGAAAAAGACTCGCAAACGAGACGATATTTAAATGCACATTAGCTTTGAATGCACTGCTGTTCATTATTATTAATTTCTTTTCATTTTTTTTTTTTTTTTTTTTTTGGGGGTAGCTGTAAATATTTGTACAGTTGAAAACTTTACAAAGTGCAACGAATGAAGAAATGAGAAAGCGGCATGTCTTTGTAAATATACAAAATGCACTCAAATCGGTATAATTTCTATTCTATAATTATTTTATTATTTGTGATGTACAGAGTTTCATGATAATCATATATTTCTTACATGGATAAGAGTAATTTAAAGTGTATTGATATTTTTCTTTGGTGTTTTTGTTTGTTGTTGTTTTTTTTTTTGCAGAGGGTGGAAAATACCATTATAAATGTCTACCTCATAAATGCATATAGGATCTGAGTTTTGAGGTGCATTCAGTTAGAGTGTAAAGAGCTTTTACAATGATATATAAGATCATTTATATACATATATTACTGGATAATATTCCACACCATTACTGTACAAATAAAATTCAAAACAAACCCCCCCCCCTTTTTTTTTTCTTTTGCCACCATTTCATTCATTCATTCTGGAGAATTCCGCTACCCAAACAAAAACGCTGCAGGACATTCCCTCATTAGGAAATCAAGTCATTAAATGATTAAAAAAAAGAAGAAAAACTAACCGCATCGCTGCTATTTAACAAATTATGTCGGCCAAACCACCTCCTATTGTCTGATTCTCAAGCATGCGTGTTAAAAAAAACAACAGATTTCCATATTTACTCTTGCTGGATAATTTAATATGCTTAAATGACACACGCGGCTTAAAACCGCGGCTCTACTATTACACAGAACGACCTTTACCCAAGGAAGAATAACACAACTGTGGGAACTTTTCAATTCCACAGACAGACCCTATTAGGATGATGGCAGTGCATAAAGAGCACATAAACCTTTGCCTTCAGGTGGCGTAACTCATTTATTCTCCTTTTTTTTTCTCATCATAGACAACAAATGTCACTTTTAAGACCTCAGAACTGTGCCGCGGAGCCGCGCTGACATATGGTGACCATCCAGGTAGCAGGAAATCCGCTGACTGACTGTCACTGATATGGCACCGAATGCAGGAACCGCAGCCGTTTCCCAATGAATTAGCTCTTCTGGGTCAAGTTTACTTAACACTTTACTGTTTCCCAATCTGCTCCATGAAAAAAAAAAAAAAAAAAAAAAGTTGGAAGAGAAAGGAATTTGCTTCCATATAGGCTATCGACCTTGGCCTGGAAACAATTAGGAAATTGCTTTGAAATGTTATATGTTGTCCGGCTCTTGTACAGTATCATGTCACTCCCCACATGTTTGCGTGGGGGAGGGGAGGGGAGAGGAGGGGGGAGGGGGAACAGAGGATGCTAAGTGCACTCTTTAGCAGTCGCAGCCAAATGACTGACACAACAACCGTTCCCCCGAGTGTAACCCGAATGGCCCTCCAGGCCGTAAGTCTGGAGCGCCATCGCCGGGGTGCTGCACCATCCTGCCGCTCACAAGTGCGCAATGGTGGAGGCACGCCGAGCGCCGCTCGGCCCATTCGGCATCAGAACTAGGGGAATGTTGCGCAGCTGAGGCTTAAATTCTTCTGAGCAACCTCCCGGTAACTTGTAAGATAAACCTGGACTTTTTGATTTATATTTATTTGACAACTTCCCCGGTCTGGTGGGCACTGGCCTGGAGGTGAGAGTGAATGTTAAGGGAACAGTTAAATGGTGATGAAAGGGAAAGGAATGCTTTGTTTACCCGCTTCAATCCCTCACTCTCAAGTTAAATGTTCCTATAAAGCGCTTCATCACAACTGCCTTATTGTCCCTCCGCTCCACGCCGAGGCCCGAGCGAGCGAGAGGAAAAAAAAAGGAAAAGAAAAGAAGTGTTTATTTGAAACTCGGTCCTAATATATTAGTCCAAGCAAACTGAAGTTGGCGAAGAGACGAGTCCTTTTCATCAGAAACACAAATAGTCTTGACACCACACATCTGTGCGTGGAGCTCTGCAAGGCTGCATAACTGAAGATATACTAGGTGTTGCTCTGGGTGGAAAGCCCGGGAGCCTCTCCAAGATAAAAAAAAAAAGGGAAAAAAAGGAAAAAAAGAAGCATCTTGGCTCACGTGGAGACACAAATGTTCCTCATACCAAACCTCTCCGCTGTCAGTGATGTCCTCATCAGCAAACAGGAAAGGCATGAATCAGGCTGAGCCTTCAGACGGCGAGGACTCGGAGGCAAGTCCACATTTGTTTAAAGGGCATTAGAAAATGGTTTGTGCGGTATTAGATCTGGCGCTCTCATTAGTTGATTGGATTCCATTCAGACGTGGAGAAGGTTGAAGGGAGGAGAAGACCTGCCAAAGGCCCGTTTCTCAAACTGCTACTGATAGAACCCAGCAAGAACTTCTTTATTTCCCAGCGCCTGCTTCTCACCTCACAGTATTTTCTGCGCTGCCTCCAGAGGAGTCCCTCCTCTTCTGGTTTCTTCTGGTTCCCACCATTATGGTTTGAAGACACTCCGGTTCCCGCTCCAATAAAGCTTGACACCTTCCCGCCGCCAAGAACTCGGGCCGTTGCGTGGTGGTGCTTCAGGGCGCTGCGCAGATGCGGAATAAAAACCGCCCAGGCCAAACTTGTGCGCCTTCACACGCAACATTGAGGAGTGTGCCATTTTTATTTTTGTGCGTCTGTCCATGTGTGTGTGTGTGTGTGTGTGTGTGAGGGGACAGAAGGGCAGCAGTGGACGCAGATGGACGGACGGGAGGTGCGGCAGATGCCTGAGGTGACCCCTTCTGCAGCCTTTCATTGAACCACTGGCTTCAGGCACAAAGGCAGGGGGGGGCAGCCCCAAACATCAAATACACTTGCTTTTTTTTTTTTTTTTTGCGCATTAATGCCAGAGGTCACAACTTCTATTCACAGGCCCTGCTTTTTTTTTTTCAAATTTGTTTTATTAAACTTCATTTAAAAGATTCTTTTGCAGACATTTTTGAAATCCCTTGTTAGAGGAGAGCCCAAACTGTAAAAACGTGCGGTTTAAGAGAGGAGTGGTTGGTTGCACTTGGCAGCTGCAGTTTAAGTGGAGACAGATAATAAACTGGGACAGAGAAGCCATGGTGTAACAAAAGAACTGGGTGTTTTTCTTCTAACTTGGCATCTGCCCCTTCTCCTTCCTCCTCCTCCTCCTCCTCCTCCGCTTCTTCTTCTGCGGTCCTGCAGAGAACCATCCCTCCCTCCTGTCAGGCCATACGTTGACAGGAAGAGAGCAGACACCTCCACTTCGACGCCGATAACCTGCTAATTGCATTAAACTCAGTCCCGACTGGGCTTCTGAAACGTGAGAATGAACCCGTAGCAGATTTCCACAGCGGGAGAAACTCAGATTCGTTTTGTTTTTTTTCTCCTCACGTCTGGGAAAAACCTTTGCATTAAATGAATTCATGAACTCCGAAAAAGAGCAAAGAATGAAGTTGACTTGATAGATCAGCGTGGAATACCTGTCCAGCGAAAAAAAACCCAGCTTTTGTTCTGTTTATTTTCCAAAGGAATGTCTGAGGTTGCCCTTTCACCCCTCCTCATCCATTTACTGCCCCTGGTCTATGTTACAGATGGTGACCCGGGTCCTCGCCATCCCCGATCAACACACCTCCTGAATCGCCCTCGAACCTCCGCAGAAAAGGAAGGCTGTCTTCTCTGTCTCTCTGTATGCTCACAGTTCATCTCTTCCTTTCTGAGCGGGCGACCGTGTGTGTGTTAGTGTGGGGGTCTGAATGAGCTGCAGCCAGAAGTAAATTTACTCAGTTAACTCTGACAAAGCTTGTGTTTGGGAGCGAGGCAGGGACATGACCTCCCTCCTAATTCACATCCGCTGAGGCTTGTGGAGGGGAGAGGGAGGGTCGTTGACCATCCAAGGTTTGACAATGGTCTGGACACTCAGCCTATGAACAAACTAGTCATATGTCTACAGACATATCCCTGAAAAGCCTCAAATCCCCTGCATTGTACGAGCAACCCCCCTGATTAAACTCCACAAATTAAACATGAGATCTTTAATAATCTCAAACAGTCCATATTGACTCAACCCTGATTGTTTCCATGAAGACAGCAGGCTGCTCTAAGATCAGATCCATTAGGGACTCAATAATGTTGATAAAGTTAACTGGTTTTTCCGAGCTCAGAAATAAAAACGAGATAGATTTCGTGAATTATGGAAAAGTCGGACTGAATCAGATCAATGGTTTGGAAGTTATTTCTTTACATCAGTCTTTTTTCTTTAAAAATGTTCCCTCTACTGAGTAAAATGTGGATTATTAGAGTAAAGTATGATAAACACAAGGTAGATCCCCCTTGAGTCGAGTCATAAGCTTCAATTTGGCCTAAATCCGACCATCGGTTGAGCCAGTTTGGGCCGACGACCGTGATTTCGGAGATAAAGAGCCATATAGTGGCAGCAATATGCAACCGACCTTTCGCAAAACCAATCCACGTCTTCCTCACACTAAGGTCTATGTGGGTATAAAATTTGAAAATGATCCATGAAACGGTTTGTGAGTTATCGCGTCAACATGAAGGATCGGCGGCGGCGACGATGACGCTATAATACCCCTTTTTTATCGGGGATGTAATAAGCCATAAAATGAATTGTGAGAAAAAACTGAAAAGACTCAAATGAATAAATACCACAGAGCAGCTATAGCTGAAACCAAAACCTCAGGGTCCACCACACAATTCTCCACTAATCCGGGTTCGATTGATGCACATTTTCTCTCCAATACATGAAACATATCCAAACTCAAAGAGGGAAGAGGGTGGTGGGAAGAGGTTTTTTCCTTTTTGGTTCTTCATTGTAAAACGAGACACATAGGCAAACAAACATAGGTCAGGGGCAATGAGGCAGCAAGACAAGGATCTGCCTTTCGGTGGGAGGAGGGGGTCGGAGGGCGGCGGGGTGCAGGAGGACTTGATGGACAACTCCACAACGCTACAGAGGCAGAGCTTTCACTTAAAAATGGTGCCTGGCCTATCTCAAAAGGTCAGAGCCCAGAACACTAACACACTACATTAATCATGAGAGGCTGCGGCTTACCTGTCTAGCGTTTCAGTCGTGCCGTACAGTTAACCTCAATTATGCTTGATTACGAGGTGTGGAAGACACACAGGGCCCGAACCGGAGCATGCAGACGATCAGGCATCAATAATGCAGTCTCAGATTAGATGTACCTGTCTGTCATTGCACAGGATGGACGGAGGGCTTTCAGGGGAACCGGGTCAAGGAGGTTTATGGCTACCTCTGAACTGGAACTGGACCCACGCTGTCGTCCTCGACAGCAAGGTTATGTCCAAGAAAAGTCCCCTTCGTTGCATAAGCAATCCCCCTGATTGAACTCCTCAAACTAAATGGGAAAAAAAACAGTATATTTTTTTGGTAAAAAAAGCTCCACCAGTGAGTAAAACATGAACTTTTAGAGTAAAATATGAAATATAAAAAAGTCTCCTTGAGTTGATCCATATTCAGCAAAGTTAGACAAAATCAGTCCAATAATTAGGTGGTCATGTCTGAAAAACAGTGTTTCGTAAAAACACTCCCCCTAGTGACTAAAATATGAACTATTAGAGAAAAAACACAATCTATACCAGATAGATCTCATTGACTCGATTCATATGCGGCAAATTTGGACTAAATCGGATTGACGGTTCAGAAATGATAAGCCGAAAACTTTCAGACATAAAGCTCCCTCTAGTGTCGGAATGATACAACTGACCTTTTCTTAAATCCATCCAGTTCTTCCTCACACTGAGGTCTATGTAGAGATTCAATTTGAAAAAGACTTATGAAACGTTTTTTGAGTTAAGACCGGGAAACTGCGAATTTGGTTACGAAGAAAATCTCCCCCTAGAGGTTTAAATCTGAACTTTTAGGGTGAAACACGATGTACAAGATAAATCTCTTCAAGTTGATTCATATGCACCAAATTTGGACTAAATCGTACCAACGGCTGAAAAATAAAGCTCCCCCTAGTCCAACTGGATTTCCCAGTTCTTCCTCACACTGAAGCCTCTGGGGATTCAACTTCGAAAAAAAAACGATCGGTGAAATAGCTTAATAGTTGTCGCATTAACGCGAAGGACCTGCAGCGGCGGCGGACGCGGCGGCAATGACAATTCCATGATTTCCCAGACTTTTGGGGGGCGATAACGATGCATGTACACAAACGTATGCATATGATACACACACACATACATTAAAGCATCGTGAGGCGCACAAAAGAAAGCTTCAGGCTTCGTGCCGTCCCAGCCCCCTTCCTGGTAATTGCCCCATTATGTGTTGGTGGTGGATGGAGCCATTACAGATGTTTTATGACGGGGCCATTTTCATTTTGTCTTCCCAATGAGGGACAGATTTACGGTGCGAGGCAGTCTTCCATTCAGGGGTATAAAAAAAACCACCACAGCATTCCCTAATACACACCCACACACACACCCACACACACACACACACACACACACATGCAAGCTTGCTAGTGTTCACACACTCCGAAGCCTGCATATAAATTCACGGCGTTATCCTTTATACGACTGTCAGGACCGCGAGGTCGACCGGCCATACCTTCAAGCGGCTCGCTGAAGTGCCCGCGGATGTGAGCGCCGCCGCTGGCAGCCGCTTATGAGATGAATAAATGTTTGATGGCCTTGTGGAACAAGGCACACTTCCAGCACGGTCGTCAGTCTGTTTCCCAAGGAGGGGGCGGGCGGGTGGGTGCGCGTTGGGGTGGGGTGGGGTGCCTGCACTGTGCAGGGAAGCGGCCGGCCGTGAGCAAAAAACCCAGTTTGATTTCTTTCTCACCAAACGCTATCCTACTAAAAGGGAACCATCGTAAAAAGACCAAAGTAAACACCAGTTAGCTTTTCAGAATTAATCTGGTTTAGCTTGTAGTGACATGTTTGAAGTGCTGCGCGGTTTCTTTCCACGGGCTGTTTTGGTGTGGTTCCCCAGAGTTCCTATTTGGAAATCAAATCTTTAGCTCAGTAGCTTTTTAAGGCCAAGTAAAATATTGGTCATAAATTGGTGCCTGAATATGCACTCTAATTACAGGGCTGCGGTTTGAAAATTTACCCAGCGACTCATGGCTGCAATTATTAAGGGTAACAATAGGGGGAACGAGGGCGGCGATTGCAGAGCTTCAAAGAGATCAGTTCGTTCTATGACTCGTTTAACCCTTTAATGTCCTGCTCGACTGTTGAGTTTAGCGGGGAACATTTAAAGTCCCAAATGCTCATTGAGAAAATGTGAGCCACTTGATCGAAGCGGTTAAATGATGCGACCCTGTGGCAGCATGTATGCCAAATAGTAAGGGGCCGAGTATATATCCCTGGGGGACACCACAGCTCAAATGGGCCAAAGAGGAGGAGTTATTAATCACGGCCATTGAGAAAGTCCTATTCAAGAAGTAGTAGACTTTTTTTTCTCAAAAAATATTCCATGGATCATTTTCAAATTTTTCAACACCTATAGACTTTCATGCGAAGATATACTGTATTTCTTTGGGGAAAGGTCGGTTGCATATTTCCGACACTAGGGGGAGCTTTATATTCAAAAGTTTTGGGTCATAATTCCTCAAAAAATAGCCCAATATACTACAATTTGGTGCATATGCATCAACTCCAGGAGACCTATCGTGTATATGTCACATTTGACTATAATAGTTCATATTTTACTCACTAGGGGGAGCCTTCTCATGAAAAACACATTTCTTCGGACATTCGGACTTCACAATAACTATTACAGAGTTCAATCAGGGGGATTGCTTGCACAATGCAGGGGATTGGTGGCTTTTCAGGGTATGCTGGGTTGGCCTAGTTGACGAATGTCAGTCACTTGACTGATCCTGTTTATTGTATGACCCATGTATTTGGCAAAAGAGTAAGGGGCCAAGGATGAAGCCCTGAGGGACACCACAAGTCAAAGGGCGACGAAGGTTGAGAGATAAACAATGACTATTGAGAAACTCCTGCTTAACCGTGACAAATAGTTCCATAAAAACCTTCTTGACCGAATCATTTTTTATTTTACGTCTAATAAATGCCCCGAATAAGTACAACTATAATTTTTTCCATCTTTCCATCGTTTTTGTTTTTTTTCTTCAGGTGAGGACGTTGAAAGAAAAAAAGAAGACACTCTTTGTGTCAGAAAAAAAAGCTTCTCCCTCCGTCTAAATTTGTCAGATCCGATCCTTCTTACAAACAAGGTCAGCAGCAGGAACACTCGTTATTAATCATTTACCGGAGGAAGACAAAGGGAGCCGGAGAGACCAGATAGCCCGAGGACCCGGGGTTTGAGAGCCAAACACCGCTTCATCATGTTACACACAGCGGCCACTGTGATATTTCTGACACCTCCTTCAGCGCCCACCGATGATTGATTTTCTTATTGCGACGCCCCCCCACCACCCCCACCTCAGACCAGACGTCCTCCTCATCTGATTCCTGGATCTTAGTCCCGCCGCAGATGTTTTAAGTACATCAGAAGATCCCCACTATGGATGGAAGCGGAGCGTGGTTGTGTAGTTGAATAAATGACATATGGCCGAGCATGTCTGAGGTTAGACTCTGTCAATCCTCTCAAATACCTCCCTTTATTCAATACAGCATAAATTCTGCCGCTCTGGCATGAGGAATGGAGTGAGGTTTGTTTGACCAGATGTAACTTTATCAGGGACTCTCTCTCTCTCCCTCTCTCTCCCTCGCTGTTCTTGTGTCTCTCACATCTCTTAGCTCAGTCGTGAGCCTTTCACACAATATTTCTGTTTGCTGTAGTCTGACCTCTTTGTGAACTGCGATAAAGTGAAAGGCACTTTCAGCCGAGGGGAATCGGATGGCAGTAACCATATGCCTTTCAACTGATACAAAGGTGGGGAAGGGGGAGGCCAAGGGTGTGTGTGTGTGTGGGTGGGTGGGTGGGTGTTTGGTGTGGTCGGAGGGGGTGTCGCATGCTAGGGTGAAAAGGAAAGTGCTGTGCTGCATCTTTTTGTGTTGGTAAAGTGGCGGTGGTTTAGGACTGGGATGTACGGGGGGGGAGGTGAAGGGCGGGGGGGGCGTCTGGATGTGGTGCTGATCTAAAGGCAATGTCCGACGGACTGACTGTTGAGATGGAGCCCTCTTATGGATGAGTGCAATGAGTAAACAGCATTCCTTTCTCTCTGTCTGACCCTCTCGGCCTCCTATTTCTGTCTCTCTCTTTCTTCTGGTCTGTCTATATTAACAAAAGCCCCTCATGTTCCAGTCTGGATCTGCCGTCTGGTGTCGACTGCAGCCACTCCACATCTGACCTCTGGCTCACCGTCAGACTCCCCATTAAAGATACTAACAGCTAGAATGGACCACAGTAGAACATGTAAGTCCAAACTGTCCAACGTGTCTGTTTAGTTTGACTGACAGGTGATAAAAAAAACCCCAGCAGGGTTTAAAGGAAATTGGTTCAAATCAGGAAAAAGAGGAGAATTCTGTGTCTTGCTCCAAAATGTCAAATCTACTGAATCCATCCTACTTCCATGTAGTTGGTCCATGTAGTTGTTACTGTTGACCATCCAACCAACTAATGAACCAACCAGCCAACCCAGGAACCGTACAACCAAGCAACCAACCGACCATCAAACCAAACCAACAAACCAAACCAGCCAACCAAACAGCTGACCAAGCAACCACTCAACCAAGAAAGCCACCAACCTAGTAATCAAACAAACAACCAACCAACCTAGCAACCGTACAACCAAGCAAAAAACCAACCTAGTAACCATCCAACCAACCATGCAACCACACATCCAAGCAAGCAACCAAACTACCAATCAACCAAATAACCAAATTAAACCATCAAACCAAACAACCAACCAAAGCAACTCATCAACCAACAAACCAATCAACCAAGCAACAAAGCAACCATTGGTCCACGTGTCAATGATCTGACCATCTCATGCCGCCCCTCAATGGTAGACCTTTGACTTTTTGAGAACAATCATGGTCATTTGGTCTCAAAGTGGCTGTAAAATCATAGACATCCACCCTCCTGTAAATGTGGATCATGCAACAACAAAAAAACCCTCCTCTCTACGCCTATCCTTGACTTCCATCATCAATCTTCTTTAAGTCTTCCGGTTAGAATAATCGGACGCGGATGATTCCAGAACAAAAGCGCCGGGCTTCCATTTGAAATGTCATATATTCTCTGTATTCGCTCGTATGTGAACGTCTGATGTCTCCCCTAAGAGGATGTAGTGAAACGTCCAAGAAAAGCCAGACACAGCAGAATAAATGGTCTGCCTCCCTCATTTAGGTATAAAGCATGTCATCACCGGTGTGGTGAGTTAAAGCATCGCTGCATCTTTAAGTTCGCTCACTTCCCTCCTGATGCCATTTGCAGTAGGCTGCGTTCACAGTGAGCATGTGCGGACTCAAACCTCCAATCCACGTTTAGGTTCGGTCATTTCTTCACGCAACAAAATGACATCGCTGCAAAAAACGTCCAAATCTTACCAAGAGTGTTCGTCGATCTTCCAGTCGAAGTATCTCGTTCGACTTGATTGAAGACACAATCACTGAAGAAGTAACGTTTCTCTGAGATACAAGGACTTGTTTTTAGGCGGTTGAACATCTTGTTAGGTTGAAGAATCTTGAAAAATATGTCAAAAGCGGAAAATTTGGCATTTCCAGCTAACTTAAAGAGAAATTTCATATTAAAATGTTTAAATATTAATCTCTTATCTTATTTCAAAGTCATAATGGTCTTAAATCTATAACAGTTTTACTGCTAAATAGATAGAAACGTAATAATTATCCACAGGGATAATTCATGAGGTGGTTAAGGAGATAGGATTAAAAGAAAAACAAGGAAAAAGCAAAAACGAAAATATTACAATAAAACACAAACAAAGAAAAAGTGTTACGGCGCAATCTTGCAAAAAAAGGGGGTTAAAAAACAAAAATTCCAAATACTACTGGCTGATTCTGAGACACAAAACTTCCTAATATTAGTAAAATATAGTTAAAATTTAGATTTACAAGCTCATTTCAAGATGCGCTTTATCTAAATTTCACATCTTCTTGCTTTAAGAAATCGTACGGAGCAAAATTTCACTTCTATTGTTCTATTGGCAGATGTTTCCAACTTATTACAAGCCAAAACCAACTTATATTCATTATTTCTTTTTTCTTCTTATTTTCAAAGAGGATTCTTTTTTAAAGACAGACTCACAAAAATCTGGTGATATCTTGATTTTATTGACTGATAAATTCAAAGAAGTCTTGTACTTTCATTCTTTCCAGATGTCAAAAGTGAGTGACAGCTACGGAGCAGCTGATCTGAAGCCGACGGGGGATTTCAGCGCCTTGCTCAAAGGCACTTCAGCATGCGACATATATCGTAGAGGGATGGACAGTTCAATTATGACATGTATATAAGTGAGAATGTAGTTAAACATATATAGTTATATGTGGTTATATATATATATATTTATATATATATATATATATATATATAAGAGTAGGGATAGAACCAAATATATGTTTTTTTATTCTTCTTGCTTTCATTCCTTCATTTTCTGATTTATACTGTAATAAATCTACTTAATTATACATTGAATTTTTGTTGTCCTTGTTTTGCTTTTTAACTAATTAGGAAGAAAACCTAATGGTTTCAGTTAATATGAATTGTAAACACTGAGTTGCAAACAAAATATATCAAACGTAAAATATATAAAATCAGTCCACAAAGCAAACTGTCGGATAATTTCACTTTTTCACAGCAGAGCGTTCTTGATGAAGGTTGTGTTTGTCACCGAACAGCAGACGCTCTGAAGATCTGACAGTCATAATGGGGCGGGGGGTGATACCAGGATGAAGATGGTGGGTCACAAACGTAACGCTGCCGCTCTGGTTGTGCTGACATCTGCAAAATTCCCCAAATTTGGAACTCTCAAATGTATAATGTCTGCTAGTGGGGATCTGCGTTCTTGCTGTTTCTGTTTTCGCTGTGGTTGTATAACAGGAGGTAGACTGATCACCCCCGCAACCAGACGGTCGGTGGTTTGATCCCTCGACCGCCCCTGCAATCTATAAGCAGTTGTGTGAAATGCAGAGAACTAGTTCCACAATGTTGTACTTGTATGACTGTATGGAATGAAATGAAGTGTAGAGAACGCTGGTTCAGCGGGTAGCGCAGGAAAAAAAGGATCTGGGTTCAAATCCACGTCGACCTCTCAGCTTGGAGCCCCTCTGTTTGGAGTTTGCATGTTCTCCCTGTGTTTGTTTGGGTTCACGTCGGTTTCTTCCCACAGTCCCTAAATGTTCATAGGTGTGAAAGTGAGCGTGAAAAGGCTGTCCGTCTCTTTTTATCGGCCCTGTGATAAACAGGCGACCCGCTGCAGGGATAACCTCCAGCACCACCCGCCCGCCGCAACCCTAGCAGGATAAGTGGTGACCATAAAGAAGGACCGGATGGATTATTATCATTAGATTCCCGAAATGTGGGTTATGGAAACGTTCCCGCGTCCGACGCGTCACATCCTTCATGTCACTGCAAGAACTCAAAGACTCTTTCATGGATGGTTTTCAAGTTTGATATAAACATGGACCGTAGTCCGAGGAAAAGCTGGGTTGATTTGGGGAAAAATCCGTTGTGTATTTCCGTAACTACTATATATGAGTTTTCACTCCAAGAGTTCATATTTTACCCGCTACGAAATAACCCATTTTTTTGGACATTAATGGAGATTGCTTGTTCAAGGCAGGGGATCGGGGGCTTTTCGGGGACGTACCGACTTGAGTCACAGGATCAACCATATTGCATGTTTGTGGGAGAAAACTGGAGAACCCGCAGGGAACCTACGCTGAACGCTGGGAGAAGTTTCAAACTGCTCACAGAGAGGACAAAGGTCGGGATTCAAACCCAGAACCTTCTTAATATGAGTGAGTGGGTTACACGACTGATTTGGGTCCAGGAGACTTGGGTTCGAATCCCAATGGGAGGGTTTGTAAAAGGAAGGTCATCCGACGTAATAACCATTGCCAGAATCAATATGCTAACCCCCTTTAAAATACCGAAACGGAAGAAAAAAAAACATTTGGGAAAGAGCTTTTCTTTTCTGGGTCGAACCACCAAGTTAAGTCTTTGACTAATCTCCGATCTCATCAGAAACGTCAGGACAAGGAATGGGATCCGCTTGAATTCAAACGATTAGAACCCGTGCCGATGTGCTGGTACTCGTGTGCGGTAGTTTCATTCCAGCGACTTTGTGCGCCGTGTCCAAGATTCTGTCTCCACCGGGGAGAGAAAACTCTAAATCGCTGAGGCAGCACTTTTCTGGTTACATCCGCGATAGGATCTATGCGGGCTGACATGGAGCGCAGGGAATTAAAGGCTGATGATTAAAGGAACGTTTGTGTGTCCTAGTTTAAATGTGACTACTCTGATTAATTCAGATGCCTTTCTGCGCTGAAAAGCAGCGAGTATAATAAACAAAGAACTCCCCTCGGAACGATGACATACGTGTGTACGGTATGCCTTCACATGCCTTTCCTATTTAGCTGGCATAACTCTAAATAGATTACTTGAAATCTAGATTACATAATGGGATACAGGAGCAAATATTTGCGATAGAAAAATCGAGCACGGACGTTTAATCAGTTTGAACTGGCGAGGTCGTCTCGACACACACACACACAATGATTCGCCTGCCCGGCTAGAACGAAACTCTCTGTAAGGGTTTCGGCAGATATAAGGAGCGTTTGGTAGGAAAAGGAGCTACAGACAGGAAGAAGGTTTGCTACAGGAGCGACATTAATCTATTCCTCTCGGCGTTCTTTGAAGAGCAGGAGCAGCTATGACAGGGTAAATGTTTCCAGAAATGTCACATTTCCACAAAACCTAAAAAGGCTCTTGCGAGCACTCATCCTTTCATGTTTGATTGTGTGTTGGAGATCCTATGATAAACAGACGAGGGTGGTGGTTGGAGGGGGAAAAGGAAGGGGGTTGGGGCGGAGAGGGGGAAGTACTCCGGCGCTCGCCCGGCTTTGCCAACAGATCCAGATGCTTTTGCAAATTACCTCTTTGTCTGCTTCAGAGGGGGCTCGGAACGCGAGTATCGAATTAAGATTGCGAGGCTTCTCTTCAGACTTCTAGGATTGCAGGGGCGTCGCTCTGAATCTGATGAATCTGGGGGAAACCATCCCGTCCGTCCGGGCGCTTGAAAAATGCACAGTTGTCTAAATTCTAGTCAAAATCTCTAATTGCACTTGATTTAAGACACAAGTTCCTAACGAGCGACGTTCCAGTGAGGAATAGAAGTCTGTTTTTAGACGACGCATCTTGAACGTGTCTTTGAATCAAAGGCCTACCGCAGGAAAGATGTGGTCAGATATTTTGCTCCTTTGCGACTTTTTTCATGGGAGTGTGAACAGAACCAACCACACGGAATCTGATCTTCTCCAGTTCCGATCGGGGCCACTTCCATATGTCCTGAATCAGACACTGGTCCGATTTTTTTTTTTGCAATGCGACCTCGGATCGCAATTTCATGTGACTTTGTCATCGTCACAAATTCGGGGAGTGCGGGAGTCCCTTTTCACACAAAAACATCACTATAAACACCATAAACATTACTATAAACACTATTAAGGTCACTATAAACGCTCTTAACATCACCAAAAACACTATAAACATCACTATAAACACTAAAAACATCGCTTTAAACACTATTAACATCACAATAGACACTATAAACATCATAAAAATCACTATAAATACCATAAACATCATTATAAACACTATTAACATCACTAACAACACTATTAACATCACTAACAACACTATAAACATCACTATAAACACTAAAAACATCGCTTTAAACACTATTAACATCACAATAGACACTATAAGCATCACTATAAACACCATAAAAATCACTATAAATACCATAAACATCACTATAAACGCTATTAACATCACTAACAACACTATAAACATCACTATAAAAACTTAAAACATCACTATAAACACTATTAACATCCCCAACAACACTATAAACATCACTATAAACACCATAAACATTACTATAAACACTATTAAAGTCACTATAAACGCTCTTAACATCACCAAAAACACTAAAAACATAGCTTTAAACACTATTAACATCACAATAGACACCATAAACATCACTATAAACACCATAAAAATCACTATAAATACCATAAACATCACTATAAACACCATAAAAATCACTATAAATACCATAAACATCACTATAAACACTATTAACATCACTAACAACACTATTAACATCACTAACAACACTATAAACATCACTATAAACACTAAAAACATCACTATAAACACTATTAACATCACAATAGACACTATAAACATCACTAACAACACTATGAACATCACTATAAACACTAAAAACATCACTATAAACACTATTAACATCACAATAGACACTATAAGCATCACTATAAACACCATAAAAATCACTATAAATACCATAAACATCACTATAAACGCTATTAACATCACTAACAACACTATAAACATCACTATAAAAACTTAAAACATCACTATAAACACTATTAACATCCCTAACAACACTATAAACATCAGTATAAACCCTATAAACACCATAAATATGACTATAAACATCACTCTAAACACTATTAACATCACTATTAACACTATTAACATCACAACAGACACTATAAACATCACTATAAACACTAAAAACATCACTATAAATACCATTAACATCACTATAAACAATATAAACATCACAATAAACACCACAAACATTGCTATAAACACTATAAACATCACTATTAACACCATAAACATCACTATAAACAGTATAAACACAAATATAAACACTCTAAAAATCCTTATAAACACTATTTACATCACTATTAACACCATAAACATGACTATAAATACCATACCTTATATATATAACTATAAACACTATAAACATCCCTATCAACACTTTAACTACACACAAAAGCGTTACCAACGCTAGTGGCTTCTATCTTTCTTCTGTATTGACGGCGTACTGCCTGTGATGTCTTTGTTTTAGTTTTTTTGCGCATGCGGGTCAGTTTAGGGCGGTGAGCTGTTCATACTGGAATCTGATATAGGACACATTTTTAAAGTAATGTGAAGAGGCACACACACACAAAAAAATCCAAATTGAGCATTAAGACAGGCAGAGTGAAGGTGACTACACAATCATGAAAGTATCTCGATTTTTTTATCTTAAAATGCTTTGATGTCACTTTTTCATTTCATGTCAACTACATGATGGAATTCAATCTAGAATAGAGTCTTCATCATACACCACAGAATTCAGAAAATGCACCTGAAATGAAGACGGTTAAAAAACTAAAAGCTACTTTTAAGAGGAGAATGCTCTATTTTTAAACATTACTGACTAACTAACTCCATAATACTATTAACATCAAGGTCCAAATGAGATTTGCCTGCTGATTTATGATCTCCTTTATCTTAAAAATCCCGACTTATTTCAAGAATTATTAGCAAGCAAATTTTTCTCTTGTTCTGCTGGCAGAATTCTTTTTGACTTATTTCGAGCTAAAAAAAAACACCTTGTATTCATTATTTTTTTGAAACCATGTTTTTGAAGGGGGATTTTTCCCAGTGTATCCACCCTCAGACAGACACTGAACAGATGCTGCGGTGCTGCTGCAAACCATTAGACTGTGAGACGCAGCTCATCAGCATCAGATCGCAGCACATCTGGGAAGAGCAGGTACATTTAACACCAGGCCAAGAATAAGAACGAGAACGAGAACGAGAACGAGAACGAGAACGAGAACGAGAACGAGAACGAGAACGAGAACGAACCTCCTGTGATATTTGGGAATGACTCGAAATAAGATGTAGAAATGTTGGTCATCATATTCAAAACTTTTTGGCAGTATTCTCTGTCTCACAAACACACACACACAGTCACACACCCACACACCCACACATACACACACACACACACACACACACACACACACACACACACACACACACACACGTACTTGCAAGCCCGCACACCCACATAAACACACACGCCCACATACACATGCAAACACACACATCCCCAAAAACACAGACACACCCACACGCACACACGCACAAGCACATTATCACACACACATGCATGTACACACACACACACAAACAAACACACACACAAATAACCACACAAACACACACTCACCCATACACACACAAACATGTACACAAAAACACGTACACGCACATTCACACACACGTACACGCGTGCCCACACACATGTACACACACAAATACCAGCACACACACACATACACACACATACACATACACGTACACGCCCACACACACGCAAACACACACAAAGGAACACGCATACCCACACACACGTACACCCACACACACACATGCACACACAAATACAAACATACACACACACACACAAAGGAACAAGCACACCCACACACACGTACGCACACACACATTGACACAAACACAGCCACACAGAGCACATAATCACACTCACACACACATGCATGTACACACACACATACAAACAAAAACACACACATAACCACACATACACACTCACTTATACACACACACACACACAACACACACACACATACACACACACAGATGCACACTCACTTACACACACACACACAGAAACACACACACCAACTCCCTTACACACCCACACCCACACACGCACACACATACACACACTTACACGGACACACACACACACACACACACACACACACACACACACACACACACACACACACACACACACACACACACACACACACACACACACACCGTCTGTGTCCTGCATCTCTCTCCTCCACATTCCTCCGGGCCTTTGTGTCCCTGTTTGTCAGCGCCGTCCCGCCGTCGTTTCCAGCGCTGCTCAAGTGTTTTGTGTCTCAACACTCTGTTAGAGAGTCATAAAAGTTTTGTGGAGAAAACAGAGAGCTTCCAGCTGAACTCTGGAGAAGAGGCAGAATGTAAACTGAGGCAAAGGGTGGAAAAATTATGTCCCCATAAAAATAAAAGAATAAAAAAGTACCAGAACAGTAGTGAGACATCGTTTTCAACATTTTTCAACCGGGCCCACGCTGTCGTCCACACCAGCAAGTGTGTGTCCCTGAAAAAGTCCCCAAATCCCCTGCATTGTGCAAGAACTCCCCCTAAAATTAAACGTGAAGTCATGTCTACCGTTAGTTTGTAAAAAAAATGTCCACCCAGTGAGTAAAATATGAATTATTAGAGTAAAACATGATGGATCTCCTTGAATCCATTCATCTGCAGGAAATGATGACCTTTTGGAGATAGAGCTCCCCCTAGTGTCAGAAATATACAACCCACATTTCCCCCCCAAAAATTCAGTTCTTCCTCACACTAAGTTCTTAAGCGTTTGAAAAAGTTATTTTTGGGTTGAAAAAGTTTTTGAATTCTAATTGGGGAAAACAGTGTTTTTCATAAAAAGGACTCCCTCTAGTGAGTTAAATAAGAACTACTAGATTACTCTAGGATGAAATTTACAAGGTAGATCTCCTTGAGTTGATTCATACGCACCAAATTTGGACTATATCGGATCAACATTTAGGAAGTTATGTTTGAAAAACTGTGTTTTTTGTAAAAAGCGCCCTCTAGTGTGTAAGATATGAAGTATTAAAGTGAAACACACCCATATACAAGATAGATCTCCACAAGTCGATTCATTTGCACCAAAATTCGAATAAATCGGATCATTGGTTAAGAAATGATGGCCTTTTGGAGATAAAGCTCCCCCTAGTGTCAGAAATATACACCACACTTGACCAAAAACCAATTCAGTTCTTCCACGCAATAAGTTCGTAGGTGTATGAGAAAGTTATTCTGGGAGTCAAAAAAAGTTTGAAAAGATAAAATAGTTTTTGAGTTCCTTTAAGAGAAACATTGTTTTTCATAAGAAAAAAACTCCCCCTAGTGAGTAAGATATGAAATACTAGAGTAAAGGATGATATTTAAAGGTAGATCTCCTGGAGTCGATTCATTTGCACAAAGTTTCGATATATTCGGTAGAAATTATGGCCCAAAAACTTTTGGAAACAAAGCTTTTCCTAAAAATATATAATCGAAATATCCTAAAATCAATCCATTTCTTCCTCGCACTAGGATCTACTTCACTAAGATCTTGTTCGCTTGCTATTCCATAATGTCCCCAACATTCCACGGATTTAAACAGGAAGTCTTAAACCCGACGACATCCACTTTTTACTGTGTTTAAATGCCTCCATGCAGGTTATAATCACCCGTTTATGAATGGAAACTCCAAAAGGTGTTATGAGATATGAACAACAGCTGCAGCTGTCTTTGTATCTTGTCTTCGTTTGGACGAAGGAGCTCTTTTAGAATCTCGGGACCGGAGGCTGCATTCAGCTTTTGCAGAAATTGCACTCTGGCATGCAAAAACAGAAAACACACAGATGCAAAGCATTTGCACTCATAATCCTCCACCTCTGGGGAAGCTGGTGGCCCTCTTCTCAGGGTCTGAGGACGATGCGGTCACAGATCTCCTGTTGAGTTTGGTATGAGCCATTAGGAAGAGGAGGAGGAGGAGGAGGAGGAGGAGGAGGAGGAGGGGGGCATTCCTGATTTCCAGCCAGGCTGATCGGCAAAAGCCCGCTCCTCACCTGCTCTCGCGGAGGCAATGCCGTCTGCAGCCAGCAGGGTGCCATGTGACTGGCACATCTCGTTAGCGAGGGGAGGGGGGGACGAGTGAGGGTGAAATTGAGAAAATGAGTCTCTGGAAAGCAGACGTAGGTTGTTCTCAGGCCCGCAGCACGTTTTGCTTTTTGGTTTAAACCAGAAAAATGATTCCAATGCATCCAACCCGAGCGACATCACCGGCAACAACCACTCAGCCACCAAAGCCACGTGAAAGCTGTTCCTTCCCGGAGCGCAATCTGGAGCCAGGAGGAATTTAACCCGTCATTCACGACACGTTTTCACTTTGATGTACATCACTTCCTGTCGCTGGGAGGGATCACTGGTGGACGAGAAGACAGACTCTGGGCGTTCGGGAAGGAATTCGACACTAAATTTGATTATTTTTGTGGATTTGTTTGAAAGAAAATTCACTATAAAGTATTGGTATTGCACCAAAGTGAGACTTTGCGTTTTCCAGCTTGAAAACACTGTAAAGAAACGTTCCTGCGAAAAAAATAAACAGTAAACAACAGGAAGCCGAATTGACATTTACCTACTGTACAATTAACATAATTTAACAGTCACTTAAACTTACCGTTTTACTGACAAATACAGTATTAACTGGATTTTTAATTACTTTGCCCAGCAGTGTTGCCATTTACTTACTCTAAAACTAACATTATTTATCCGTCTCTTAAACTGAAGGTTTTGCACTCTTTGTGAAAACTGTTTATTTATTACACTATTTTTACAGTTTACTGACTAGTTGGTATTTTTGCATGCATTTAAAAAAAATAAATCATTATAGCTGTGTTTAATAAAAAAAGCACATTACAGGGCAAGTACTGAGAAAAAAACTCATATATGCTGAGAATATGATATATTGTATTTGTTTTACAGTCATCATGTTTTTTTTAATTAGTTTCTTAAATGTCATTAGTTCAGAATCAAATTTATCAGCAGTCGTCTTACACTTAAGACAGGCGTTTGAATAATTTAAAGTTTCTTTTCTAAGAAGAGCCAGGAAGTTCTCCCGGAATCCAAATCGAATTAGAATTAGATGATTTTGTTGTTATTGATGTTTTCATTGTTTATTATTATTATTACTATTGTTATTATTATGATGATTATGATTATTATGATTATTATGATTATTATGATTATTTGGAATCGGATCCGTGAAAAAAAAAAGCCATTTCTTATGTTGGGGTTGATGAAAATAAATGAAGAGAAGAAAGAAACTGTGTTGTTTATGTGTTATTATGATTTAAATTATTAATAACATTGTCATTGTTAGTTTTTAATATTTTTCAATATTTCAATTATTAAAATTGCTATTTAATGATTTTCTGTTCATGCCTGAGTCTCCTCAATTCACCTCTCTCTCTCTCTCCCTCTCTCTCTCTCTCCCTCTCCTCTCTCTCTCTCTCTCTCTCTCTCTCTCTCTCCCTCTCTCTCTCTCCTCTCTCTCTCTCTCTCTCCTCTCTCTCTCTCTCTCTCTGAACTCGTGGTTGATGATTACAGTTGTGTGACAGTGGGAGTGTGACCACGCCCACCGTATGTTGTTGATGTTCATGTTCCTCGGTGTTACGCATATTAACACACCGGCTGTCATGCCAATGTTTGGGTTCACTGCTCTCTAAATAAAGCTGTGTTGAAAGTCGAAGTCTCTCTCTCTCTATGTCCCTCTCTCTCTCCCTATGTCCCTCTCTCTCGCTCTATGTCCCTCTCTCTCTCTCTCTATGTCAATCGCTCTCAATCTGTCATTCTCTCCCTCTCCCTCTCTGTCTGTCTCCCTCTTTCTGTCTCCCCCCTCTCTGTCTGTCTCTCTCCCTTCTGTCTCTCTCTCTCCCCCCTCTCTGTCTATCTCTCTCTCTGTCTGTCTCTCTCTTTCTGTCTCTCTCTGTCTATAGCCATCCCTCTCTCTCTCTCTCTATGTCAATCTCTCTCTCTCTGTCTCGCTCTTTCTGCCCCCCCCTCTGTCTGTCTCTCTCTGTCTGTCTCTCTCTTTCCATCTCTCTCTCTCTCCCCCCTCTCTCCCCCCTCTCTCTATGTCTGTCTCTCACTCTCTGTCTCTCTCTTTCTGCCCCCCCTCTCTATGTCTGTCTCTCTCTCTCTCTCTATCATTCCCTCCCTCTCTGTGTCTCTCTCTGTGTCTTTCTCTAACTCTCTCTCTCTCTCTTTCTTTCTATCATGTAATGTCACAGCAACCATCCTAACTATCACGTCTTTGCTTCATTACACTCGGCACATCAACATTAAAACAGCTGCTGTGCCTTTTTAAAGAACATAATTAATAAAACATACAAATATAGTATCATTGAATAGCTTGTGTGTCTGTGAGCAGCACAGAAGTGATGTGTAAACAACAGCGCCGGCGTCTGGTGTGACATCTTACATCTGCATTGGTCTGATTTCTAAAAACGTGTTGAGCTGATTTTTTATTTATTCTCTGAGTTAGCTGCTAACTGCTGCTAGCTGCCTTTAAGTCTTCCACTTGTAGGCTACACTCATAATTGTTGTTCTGTAAACTACACCCCCCACATCTCGACTTTCCACCTTGTGCTTACGAAGGTTGTACGATTCACCTCTGTTACTTCCTTCAATGCCATGTGAGGGATGGAGAAACTCAGACCCCCACCTCATTACTCCTCCATTGCGTTTAAACCAATCAGATGTTGCTCTCGACCCGAATTGAACCGATGCTTGTAGATCTGTTTCTTTCACTCTATCTCATTCTCAAACTAGAAAAAAAGGACTCAGAGAACTCAAACCTCCGACAAGAGTCAAAACCTACCCCTGAACCTACCCTTTACTAGACATTGTGTCGTCATTTCCTGTTCCTACGATTGTATAAAACATCAAAGGAATATTGCCAGCATCTAAATCTACCGACAACTCCAACAAACTCTCTGAATGTCTCTCAAATACTGCACTTCAGCGTCTCTGTTCAGCCCACTGAGTCCCCAGCTTCACCCTGAAAGGAACATAAAAAACAAAAAATCGAAAGAACAAAGGCAGCGATAGCTAAATTGTGACGTCACTACTCCAAAAGGCTCATTATTTTTTGGTTTAGTTTATTCTACTTCATTATTTTAAAACTCAAAAAGCTCTGGGAAATGCAAGAAGCTAACCTCTAGGTAAAATTCGTTGGTTTTTCTTTTTCGGTTGCAAATCGTTTGTTTACGATGGAACTGCCGCATCTGTGTCAAATAAAGAGTTTGATCTAATCCCTCTCTTTTTGGAAAGTGCCTTGAGATTGAATGCTGTTGTGATTTGTTGCTATACAAATAAAATTGAAAGGGTTTATATTTCCTACTGTAGGGTCACCAGAAGTATGGGATCATTAAGGAAACTTCATAAAAACACCCACCGAAACGGAGGGGCGGGGGGGGGGGTTCAGTTCACCTGCATGTGTGCAGACTGTGGGAACAAACTGGAGCATCTGCAGGAAACACTGACAGCGCATGAAGACACCAAGCAGACATCACCGCCGGTGAGTTTCAAACTGTCGGCTCAGAAATATTCTCTCCACATGCATAATGTAGTGGTTCGTCCTTGTCTGAAGACAAGAGCCCCCCTGGTAGCAATAATCCAAAGTCAGCCATGACTCTTTGGCTCAGGTTCTTGGACTCAAACTGAACCTGAGTGCATCTGTGCACAGTAAACTTTTCTGTTTTCTGTTTAGTCTGGCTGCGATGTTCTACTAAAAGATTTCAAAGTTTCAAAAGAAGAAGAAGAAGAAGAAGAAGAAAAAAAAAAAAAGCACTTCACTTCTCCCTCCGACTGGGAACCTCATCCAAAAACCGTCCGACTGGTGGAGAATGTGGAGAGCAGAGAGAAAGGCAGTGCATCTATGAATCTGTTTCAATAAATGCATGAATTTACAGACATGTCAATTTTATAAGCCTCTGCCCAGAGTGCCAACGCTTTTCCAATAACTGCGAGTTGGCCAAATAAAATGGCTCAACTGTTTATGATTGATTGCCCACAGGAACAACAGTTAAGGTTTGGCATGCCGCGTCTGCCTACCTAAAGCCACTTTTATAGCGTGTGTGTGGACTTTTAATGGTTTTTGTCCGCCATCTGCTCAGAATGAGTGCGACACAGGTTGGCTTTTTAAAAAAAAAAAAAAAAAAAAAAATTTTTTATACACATGCACTGCAGATGCAAAAAAACAAAACAAAATAAGAAGTAAAGTAAAGTTTCCACACACAATTCAGATTTCATTCCTCTCCTCAATGCGAAACTCAGAATTAAACCTCCTGTGAAGAAAATTACACGAGCTATTTGAAATCGATAACAGAGCCCATTGCCCCCCCTTCCCTCCAAAACCCCCCCCCCCCTCCCCCACCACTGGACAGGAATGAGTGGTTGGCTGTTTGCTGATTTATTGGCCATACATACTACTGTGTGTACTTAACTTGCCTCGGAAAAACGTGGATAGAAGTCGCGGCTCCTCTCTTTTTCGACCCGTTCACACAGACCACATTGTGCTCTTCCCCAGCCACACCGCCGGCCCGGCAATGTCATTTGAGGTGGGAACCCGTGTAGGAGGGCCCGAAAGAGAGAGAGGGTGGGTGGGAGTTAGTTCTTAGTCAGACACTAGGCTGAATAAATAAACCCGGAAACATTAAAAGGCCTTTTCCCCTTCACCTTTGAACTTGTGCATTAGATTGAGTAAACATACACTGAAACGTTTAGACGCAGCTTCTCGTGACACTGAGCTGCACACTCCGACGGTTCCGCCTCTCCCGCTGCAGAACTTCTACCCTCTGGGTCGTCTGCGTGGGAGAGCAAATGGTCGGGACTAAAGCACCAGCGAGGAATTATGGGAGGAAAAGTAGATTTTCTTGGTACTTTTTAATAAAGTAAATGGTTCTATTTAAAGTCCAGTGTGTCAAATTTAGTAGGTATAAAGGAGTAAATGGAATATAATATTCAGAACTGTGTTTTTTGTGTGTACTTTCTGTTGAAAGTGAACATTTGCCTTACTGTTTGTGTAGAAAAAAGCTCTGTTTCACTCCGTAGGAGCAGGTCCATGTGGGGGCCGCCATGTTCATGCAGACGTCTGGAGCGGGATTTTCAAGTTTTAAGTTCTTGCTGTGTTTTGTGTTTGGACAAATCGAGGACCGTACTTATTCTTTAGAACAAGAAGGAAGCAGCGGGGTGCCAAGCTTAGCCGTAAACGCAAACGTAGACTCAGGAAACATTAAGATGTAAAAGGAGGGTCCGGCTTCCTGGAGGATTCAACTCGGCTCAGCGCCGCCAGCCTCCCTCCCAGCGGGATGGCGGCATTGGCTGTGAGCTTCAGGCGCCCCATCCACGCCCGCACCTAACCGCCTCACGGGTTCATGGGCTGAGAGTGAGTCATCTCTCCTGGATCACTCCAGAACCGACAGCTGTCAGTGGCCCGTCGAGTTGACTTCAGCAGGTGAACTGGATGGACTCCACTAGAACCAACGACTGTTACCCGGTAATATTTCCTCCGCGGCGGTGCTCCAGGTTGGCGTACTTAATTTTAGTTAATTTTACTCACTGGACCTTTAAGTGTCTTACGGAACTCTGAAGTAGAGTAATATCTATTTCTGTCACATGTCTGTTTCACTTTGACATATTTTACCTGTTTTATTTGAACAGCTTCAAAAGTCTTGGAGGTAGAAAGCAAAGATTTGTCCGAAAGAGTGAAAAATAAGAAGACATAGTAATCAAAACACGAGTGAGTGGTTCCATCCCAAAATTGCCTTTGCAGTTTACATGTTGTAGCGTACTTGAGCAAAAATCCAGGACCCCAATAGATCCACTGGTGCTTCACAGGCGCTGCTCTGGGTGTCACTCAAGGCCTTCAACAGCCCCATCCCGATAAAGAAAGCTTGAGGAGAATCTAAAAGGTCCAACTGAGGTCACCTCACCTCTATAGGAGAACCACTGAGGGCATTCTCGTCAAATGGATCTCAGTGTGGAACAGCAACTTTTTCATATGGACCGGAAAAGACTGCAGAGGCGGGTCAGAAACTCCCATCGTTGGTTCTCCACCAGCTGCCATCGAGGCTGTCCAGTACAAGCGGTACCTGAGGAGGGCGGGCAGTATCATCAAGGACTCCTCTCACCCCGGTCACAGACTGTTTACCGTCTTCCAATCTGGGAGGCGCTCCAGGATCAGCAGGCTAAGGAACATTTTCTTCCCCTCATCTGTCACCCCCTTAATTTTGGACCAAGCTGAAAAATTTGATACGCCGTGAGGCTTCAAGGTTTACTTAGTGACACCTGTGACTACAGGTGGTAACATTCCTGCATAATAGGACAGAATGAAACCAAGATGCAGTTGGAACATATGTACCCTGTTGCTATATTTAAGACCCCGGTCAATAATATTTGCGGTAGCGATAAGATTTCAAGCTTTAAGCGTTTCTCTGTCCCACTTAAAGACAAAACTAAAGACGCTGTTCTGGCTGAGGAGGCGGAGCTTAGAACCATCTCATCTTTTAATGTGAATCTGCAGCAGTTGAGAAGGTTGGGTTGACATTAGCATAACTTATACAGTTCTGATACATCTGTAGAAAAGTGAACAGCGAGGTTGATATCAATGACACCTAGAGTAAAGTATGAGCTGTTACAGTAAAATATGGACTAATATGGGCCGATGGTTAAGAAGTTATGTCTAAAAAAAACTGTGATTTTTGTTGAAAAGTTCCCCCCCGTAGTCAGAACAATTTGAACTATGAGAGTAAAACATGACATATGTAAGATAAATGTCTTCAATTTGATTCATTGGCACCAAATTCGGACAAAATCTGATGAAAAATGATGTTTTAAAAACTTTCATTATTTTGTACGCACAAAATTTGGGTCTAAATCAGACAAATGTTTGATAAATTATTGCCGAAAGAAAAACCTCCCCCTAGTGTCGGAAATATACAACCCACCTTTCCCGAAATCGATCCAGTCCTTCCTCGCACTAAGGTCTATATAGGTATAAAATTGATGAAGATCCACGACACGCTTTTTGTGTTTTCGTGCCATTACGAAAAATATCCAGCGGCGATGACGATTCCATAATATCCCAGACTTTTCGAGGATATAAATAATTGTCATTATTCTTATTTTTTACCTTCTGACTGGAATGTAGGACCGATTTTTTTTTTCAGACTCTATTAGTGAAAACTAGTTTATATACAGGTCATTTGAAGTAATAACAGGCAAAATTAGATTACATAAAAACACAGAACTTAAAGATGAATTTAAACCGCTCATAATGAAAAACATGTTCAAACGCTCGGATTAGATTGTGGAATAATTCGACGACATGTTTTTTATGATCCCTATGGTCTCTGGTTTAATTGGAGACAGGCTTTTCAGCAGGGCCGCATTTAAGTTGACAGAGGATGAAGTTACAGCAGTGCACTTGTGAGGAACTACCTGGGTGGGCATGGAGGAGAGGAGTTTGGGTAGACAACACGCACACATTAGCACACACCCACTTAGCTAAAAGAGGAGCGGGGGACTTGAGCGGGAATGCGGAGCCGAATCCGAGTGTTCCGGCTTTTTTAAAGTGAAGCTCAAAGAGTCCCTATGATGTGGCAAGGCAAACATAGTTAACATGATATAAGACAATGACAAACCCAATTGAGGTGTTTATTTTTGCCGGAGACGATTACGTGAGATTTAAGTATTTATGGAATAACCTCAGTTTAATCCCGATGCCTCTGTGTGACCTACATGAGTGAGAACATCATCTGATCTAGATTTAGAATCCAGATCCTTTACTTCAGTTAAAGTATCCAAACCCGTCTATAAAAATACTCCACAACAAGTGAAGGTGACGCTTTCGATCTTCACTTTGAAAGCGTAATTGTACTTTAAGTATAAAAGTCCAAAAGTACTCAGTTTACAGTAAAATAGTCCATCTCTGTGTTTAACAACAGTGTGTATAATTAGAGGAGGATTTATTATTTCATTATAATTATTGCTGTAACCCGACCGGTCATGGCAGCAGGCCGTCCACCTTGAGTCTTGGATCTGCTCAAGGTTTCTGCCTGTTAAAGGGCAGTAATTTCTCGCCCTTGTCTCCAAGTGCTGCTCAAGGAGGAATTTGTTGGGTCCTGTAGATAATTATATAAAGAGTTTGGTCTAGACCTGCTCTTTCTGGAAAACATCTTGAGACAACTGTTGTTGTGAATTGGCGCTATATAAATAAAGATTGATTGATTGATTGACTGTATTAATGTGTAGACCTGCTGTAGACGGTAAACATTGATGTCATTTTAATTTCTTTATATGCTAAAAGATACTCCTAGACTGTTAAAACCATCACTGTCCAGGCAGAACTCTCTGAAAGACGACTTTTCATAAAATCAGCCTGTGTTCAGCTTTCGGACATTTTCAAGATCCTCCAAAATCCAAGAAACAGATTAATGGGGGGACGTCACACCTGAGGGAGATCCATCTTTGCACATTCTGATAGTCAAAAACGACGTCCATCCGCTCACCTGCTGCGCCCCGCCTCCCCCCGTCTCTGTCCTCTGATGATCAGAATACGTCATTCCCTTCCGCCACATCGTGTGTTTTGTAGTGTGGATACCCGACGGGAGCCCAACTGGTCCCGTCAGAGCGGGCCGTGATCGGACCGATATTTAGAAAATATTTAGTGGAGCTCAGAAAAGGGAGACAGGGAAGTTCTCGAGCTAACGCCGCCAAAGTAAGCAAACGTATTTGTTTAGGGGTCTCAGGTCATGCCAGTATGAACCCCGGCCCCGACCTTTAATATACATTACATACAATGTTTAACATGCCGATGATTGGTTTCCCTTTTTTTCTGCACAACATCACCTCGACGACCCCGTGGTTATGACCTCATCTTTAATATATTATATCTTAATACTAATACTGCAAAAACAATGTCCGCACCTTTTACAGGTCACTAAAACCTCCAAAAGGATCATTATCTCAATAATTCGTCTTTGAAAAGTAACGTTTCCCTCCAGCTCGTGTACAGTATGTGTGTGTGTGTGTGTGTGTGTGTGTGTGTGTGTGTGTGCATATGAGCTGCATTATCTAGCCTTCCTTCGGTTACAGAGTCCTCTAGGTTTTTGGACTCAGGAGCTGGAGCCCTGAGGCAGACAGCAGGGGCTCCATACTTAGTTTCCTGTAAAGAAATGCCTCTGTACTCCACATCCTAATTAATGTGAAGGGCATGCCCAAGATCCCTATAAAATCATACTAGACTATACCAATTTCCTGGTGGCTTGCTCGCTACATGTGCTTCTTGTTCCTCAGCATAAGAGTTTCCTTCCCTGCAAACCTCATGAAGATTTATAAACCGCCACCAACACCAGCGGCAGGCCTCTTCCTCCCACCTCTCAGGCTCTCTTTTCCAACATCTCCTTCTTTTTCTTTCTCCTTCTCCGTTTTATTTAACACGATAGAGAAAGATAAGACTGCTGTCCCATTCACTCTGAAGTAAAACATGAAGATCTGATGAAGGGGGGGGGGGGGGGGGGGGGGGGGGGGGGGGGGGGCGTCTGCTGGTTGAATGAGGAGCTGGTTTAAATCATTTGCCTTGGAACGTGTGTGAACGTGGGTCTGTGTGTGTCTGCGAACATGTGATTGCATCACTGCTACGTTCGAGGTGAGGCCATAAAGAAGGCTTACTGAAAAATTATTAAGGAACACAGACTGATTGCATGTATGGCTGCACCCCAACACTCAGAAACAGTAACAAGGCACTATGTTTGAAATGTAACAGACCCCCCCAGCCCCCGCACCAAATTCACTCCTAACCCCACAGGCAAAGATAGATGTGAGAATTTACACAAAACATGCACACACGTCCTCTTCATGTCAGTGAATAGACTGTAGCTCCTTTCAGTTTATCATAAACCAACTGGGCCCAAAGCCCCAAAATCATCCGATTGACAGCTTTGTAATAGCGACAATCATCAAATATGTCTGAAGTTATGTCCGAAAAACAGGGTTTTTCTTTTAAAAAGCTCCCACTAGTGAGTAAGGTATGAACTATCAGAGTAAAAACACGATATATACAAGTTAGATCTCATTAGGGCAGTTCATATGTGGTACGTTTGGTAAAATTGGACCAATAGTTAGGAAGTTATGTGCGAAAAAGACAGAGTCTATCGTGGAAAAGCTCTCCCCTAATAAATTATTAGAAGAAAACACAATGTTTACAGGATGGATCTCCTTAATTCGATTCATATGCACCAAATTTGAAGTAAATTGGACCAATTTTTTTAATAATTATTGCCTGAGAACTTTGAGATAAATCTCCGCCTAGTGTCAAAAATATGCAACCGACGTTTCCCGAAATCCCTCTAGTGCTTTTTCGCGACCAAACAGCTGAGCAGGACATTAAAAGGGTTAATTAAATAAAAATAAACAGTTAGGACGTTATGTTCAAACCCAGTGTTTCATAAAAAAGCCCCCTCTGGTGGGTAAAGGATAAACTATTAGAGTAAAATATGATAAATACACAGTAGATCTCCCCGAGTCGTTTCATTTGCACCCAATTTAGGCTAAATCGGACAAATGGTTTGGATATTATGGCCCAAAAACCCTTAGAGATAAATCTCCCCCTAGTGGCGGAAATAAGCAACTGCCTCTACACAGAATTAATCGGCGGCGATGACGATCCTGACTTTTCGGGGATATAATAAATGTTATTTGTGGGTTTTATTAGTAGCTGTGATAACGCTAAGAAGTGGATGAAAACTGTTGCACTTTCTGGCGTTCGACACAAACGTAGGTTTTCAGAGTCTAGATTTACAATAAACCTGAAAGCTGTGTGAAATAATTTGATACAATGGCGTCCCTGGAGCCACATCAACACGAACACATGGACTCCAACACTGGAGACAGGATGAAACACATGCTTCGGTCACCCACACACTCAGCAATCACCCAATTTTCCACTTTCTGCAAACATCCTTTGACGTGCCAGAGTTTGGTCCAGTACCTCTGGACAATCCCTCACCTCCCAGCGCTAATGTTCAGCAGTGTAGAGTTCTTGGCCATGTTGCATGTCTGAGTTCATGTGCTGTTACAGACCTGCTGTCAGGCTTTTTTTTATTCACTGTAACCATGAAGTTTCCCAAACCTCAAACAGGTGTTTCACTGACATAACTCTATTCCCACAACAATGGACATTCCGAACTTTAACAATGCCTCAGTTATCGCAAACAAATATGGTAAGAAGTGAGAATAAGAACGCTGGCATTTATTAGAAAAAAGAAGAAAAAGAGAGGCTTTATTCGCTGTAACCTGAGGCGGAGGAATAACAATGTTCTGGTCTGGTCGTCAGCCTGGGGAGGTCCAACATATGTCGCTGAGAAATAAATGCGTTTTTATCGATTCTAGCATTAAATACAAATGGATTACATAGAAAATTGATGCGAACGCGATATTATCCATCACAGGCAAGTTATACGATGAAACATCTTTGGCTGGAAGTGGACTCTAGGATATAATCAAATTGTTGGATGTCAAAGAAATGATGGAACGGAGGTGGTGTTTTTGTGCTGATCCGAAGGGTCCTGGAAAATTTCAACGTTCTGGAGAAAGAAATATTCTGGTTAAATATTAATTCGTTTAAAAAAGTGACGGCTGATATTCATCCGCAGTCAATCCAAAGCAGAATTTATTTATTTTTCGATGACCTACGACGAGAACCGGGACTGGAGATCAGCTTCTTTTCTCATTTAAAAAAAAAAAAAAAGAGGTACGTTGTTATTATGAAATATCTATTAGAGACACTTTTATTGTGTATTACCCGACACTGTGAGGTTATATATGGAAGAATGTATAAAAAGGACTGGAAAACCCACATGTTGGACTGCGGTGGGCTCCCAGCGGGCCGGTTGAGAAACGAGCAAGAAGATAAATCCGATTTTTTATCCAAAAAGTGAAAAAAAAAAAAAAAAGAAAAGAAAAAGAAGAAACAGAGTTCTGGTCCTGCTGGTCAAGGGCTCCGGGTCGGAACAGCGTCTGGTATGTTTTATCCCCCCACAAATCCAAAATCTGCCCCCGGCTCTCTCCCCTTCGAGCTTCCAGACTCACAGAACTTTAGCCAGAACTCTTTAAAATCCTGTGACAGTGGAGTTTTTTTTATTTTCAAATCCTGTGAAAACACTGGACTTTGTATTTGGGTCTTGGGAAAAACTTTGCTTCATTCTTTGTGCAAACACAATTAAGGTTAAAATAATATCAGACTCATGGAATCATCATCATCATCGCTGCTGCATCAAAAATTTTAGGGATCGTTTCAAAAGTTTATTACTTCATAGATCTCAGTGTGAGGAAGAACTGGGTTGATTTTTTTGGGGGGGGTGTGTGCTTTAACTCCAAAGGTTTCTTTCTTCTTTGGTCCGATTTAGTTATTGCTATTATTGTTTTGATTAATATTTTGCATTTAAACAAAAAACCCATAACATGACAACATGACTTCATAGAAAAAATCTGATAACAAATAAGAATATATATATATAAATGTATCATTTCACTATAATAGATGATATTATACTCATTAGAGGTTTTTTTTTGTCGAATAACACCACAGTATCTAAATTTCAGATTCAAACAGATTCATTATTTAGTAAATTATTACATCCCTAATTTTTCGAGGGTAATTCGGGGGTATTACAAATTTTAAACAAACTTAGACCTAAGTAGGAGGAAGAACTGGATTGATTTTGGGAAAAGTCTGTTGTATATTTCTACCACTAGGGGGAGCATTATCTCCAAAAGTTTAGAAGCCATGATATCTCAACTGTTGGTCTGATTTAGTCCCGATTTAACTCATATGGACCGCGTCAAGGATATCTAACTTGAATTTGTCACATTTCACTCACTGGGGAATGTTTTGTTTGTTTCAAGTCCAATTGTGTCTAAATTGAGCTCCTATGACTCGACACAAAGAGATCAGTCTTCTTTTTTATTCATGAGCTCAGAAAAACTAGTTCACTGTATTTATCTTCATTATTGAGTCTCTAGGGTCTGGGATCTGATCCTAGAGCAGACTGCTGACTCAACAGAAATAGTTAGGTAGAGTTAATACGGACTGTTTGAGATTATTAATGAGTCACATTTAAATTAAGGTGTTCATTAATGGGGTTGTTCTTGTAAAACGCAGGGAGCTGGGGGATTTTTGGGGTATCCACCCTGGCCGTCTGTGACGACAGCGTAGGCCGGGATCAAATAAAAATCTCCCCATGAGCAGCTTGAAAAGTAAACAACGATATGAACGTCGTTGTCGTTGTTGCTGACATGGGTAGGATAGGTGGGCTGCTGACATTCGCTCAGGGCCTTTTGCTTTAGTGGCGGCGGGATGAATCATCCCCACTCACTGAAGTCCTTTACACAGACCAGGTCCCACTTCAAGGAATGTGTGTGAGTCACCGCCGCTCATCGGACAACTGTCTGCGGCTCGCCTGCAGCCCCTCTCGCTGATCACCCCCCGGAGACCCCTTCAATCAAACCCCCATATATTTTGTAATTAACTTTAACTGATGACTTTATGCAATAATTGTGTTTTACTGTCTCCTTTAAATGCCATCTATCATCCTTTATGTTTGGAGGTCCGAAAATGGAGACCCTCCCCTTGCCTGAGCCAGTAAGATCCCACTGAGGCTGCTCCGAGCCGTGACCCTACTACCCCCCACCCCACACGCACACACACATACACACACACACACACACACACTCACACAAACCCCAACCCCACCCTCCCTCTCTCTCTCTCTCGCTCAGAGTGTCTTATGACTGACCGAGACAGTTTTATTAGCCTTTGACTAACCTGGCAGGAAAGGGGGAGCTTTTGCCGAGTCGTAACAAACACGCTGGCAGTGGAGGAAACAACTGGCAGCAACAAGCAGATTTTCACTGGGAGATTGACGACGGAGGATTGATAAGCAAACAGCTGGGTGTGGGTGAAGTAGCCGCGAGGTCAGGGGACACAAGGAAGCAGGGAGCTGGAGTGAATGAGAGGAAAAGGTGGAGATGCACCTCATAAAGTTGTTTTTTAAGCATGGAGGTTGTTTGTTTTTCAACACATTGCTCAGCAAAAAAAAAAAATCGTTCTCGGCGTGAGCGCAATCTGCTTTTCGGAACATTTCTGGGCTGTCCAACTCGTTAGCAGAAGAAAGAAAAAAGTTATGAGGAAAACACAAAGCCGGGGTACGAAAGAGGAAAATGAATATGCAATGCATGTCTGTTATTTCCATACTGAAAGGGAGCGGAGTCTTTACATGCCGACGTTGATGTGCTACGCAGCTACACAACCAGCCAAATCATAACCTCTGCTGCCAACTCGCTGCTGCTTTCACCAATTTGTCCCCAGATGTCTGGGCAAGTCCCTGAATATCCTCCTTTATCCTCCTTCCTCTTCAGGTGCTGCTGGGCGTCCCAAACGCACGAAAATGAGCCAAACCAGGCGGCGCATGCGGTCATAGCGCTGACGAGTCACTGAGCAGTCAAAGGTTAGACGTTCCAGAGGCCTTTAATCAAGAAATGTTCTCAATTTCCTCCCTGCGTGTTCCTCTTCTTGACCTCTGGTCTGCCTAGTAAAGCTAGCCGTGTACTGTAACACCCAAGACAACGTAACTCTTTAATCTTGCGCTCCTCATTAGAATTACTAATATGTCTGCAGCTGACGAAAGGTGTGTGACCGCCAGCATGTGTGTGTTAGCGTGTGCATACCCTCGCATGCATGCATGCGTGTGCTTCTCCATCTGGCCTCGTAGGGAGGGAATACTTGAATAACAGCCTAATAAATATCAGGGGTAGGTTTATTGGTTTTGAAGCATTTTTGCCGTTTGTTGGGAAACACTAAACCGACGAAGGTTCCTGGCAAAGTGGCAGGGTGGTGCTGTTTTCTGGGCTCCGGAGAAGGTAGAGGAAATCTACTCTGACATTAACAGGCTGCTATAGGAAGTGTTTTTGGATTAAATTAGCATGGCATGAGAGGTTGGCTGGTCTGAGCCAGGGGGCACGAGTGTGGAAGGGGTTGGAGTAAAGGGGTCCAGGGTCCTTTGGTCTGGTTGATGGATGAAGATGACACAAGAGCAGGGGATCACATGCTGAAGGTGTCGGAGCAAATGCAGTCCCTGTCAGAGGCTTCATTGTGGCTGGGGGCAGCAGGCAGATGACAGAGCCACAGGTTGAATCATGGGATGGATGGACGGCCGCCGAGACTTACCGGTTTAGAGATTTGGGGGGAAATGCGGAGAGGGCTGGGGTTTGGGCGGAGTAGTGCTTGTAGTTCTCTTCTTTGAAACTCTTAAATTTGGGCATCGTGTTGTTGCCGAAGGGAGGATGGTGTGATGAGAGAAGGAACAGATCTCCTTCTACCAACGGTAAGCTCTGCGGGAGATGTTGTTCTGCAGGTTTAGTGGGAACAAGGATAAATTGAGGACAATGAAAAGAGAAGCTTTAGTGTAAGGGTCACAAAATAAGACCTGAGAAGACGGGAACTTATACACAACACAACTGGTGCTTTATGCAATTATCTGTTCTGTTTTTTCACAAAAGGTTTTGGCCTCTTCAGGTCTACAAAATTAAAGAAAGGAAGAGAAGAAAAACATGGGGCAGTAGCCAACCAAACTTCCTCATAGTCTTTTATTGTTGTTGTTTTTTTCACCTGTCCTGTCCAGCAATCTCGGAATACTGGATGTGGTTTTAAGTGGGGGGTCGCTACAGCACTTTGCCGATCCCCAGCAGTAGACAGGCAGGGAATCCAAATCATCAGAGTACCCAACTGCCCCACAGAGTTGCAAGGTTCCAAATCTACGTACCCCAGGGAGAAGTGAATGCCCATCCCAAGGGAGAACCCCCCCCGGCCAAGGACCAGCCCACAAAAGGAGATGGCGGAACCCCAGCCTTGCTACAGGCCAACTACCCAGCAGGGAGTGGGTCGCGGTCCTCCTCAGGGGACAACAATGGGGGTCCCCCCCCCTGTCAGGAACTGGCCAACAGTGGGACAGAAGACACCGGCCCCCCCGCCTGGCCACAAGCAACCACCCCCAAGTGCGGGCAGGACTCACACTCCAGAGAACTTGTGCGACCCAAGACTCAACCACACCCCGACAAGGAATCCTCTACCTATAAGAGAGGCCACAACCAACCCCGGACCATTGACCGTTCTTATACTTTATTACCCTATTCTATTGCCTGATTGGTCGCCACCTCTCTCTCTCTCTCTCTCCCTCTCTCTCTCTCTCTCTCTTTCGCTCTCTCAAAAATATGCACTTTGACCCGGCATGTAGAGGGTAGCTCTATCTAGATACCAGCTCACACCCAAACCGACCAGAGAACTTGATGTCCAGTAGCAGAGCCGGTGTCTGACACAGAAGGAAAATCTCCTGGGGCAACTATGGCCAAATTCCCAAAGCACATTCGGTGTGTATCACTTTATTGTGTCTTTCCATGTTCTGACCCAGAATGTTATAAGATGATGAATAACAGCCATCAACACTGGAGGCTAAGTGCATGGCAGGAAAAGTGTTTTTCCTCATTTTAAAATAACACCAGCGGTTCCCAACCAATTCCACTTTGGTTTGACAAGAATTTATGGACTAACCAGCCGACTAACTGACCAACAAGATCCCCTTTCACTGGAGCTACTAACAACTTGCTGTTACCGATGACGAGAAAGAGAATACCTCCTTATTACCTCCACCAAAGATGCAGATGATTTCATCAGCTTCTATAAACTATGTGATGGATCTTTATAAAACATTGGAGGGTTGGGCACATGACAAAGAAGGAACCATTAAAAGTTGAGAGTCGATCCGTATAAAGTCAGGAATTTGGTTTCAATTTCATTAACATAGCTCCCTGAGGGAGAGCCGAGCCGCAAGGCAAAGCTCTACAATTACTAGTTGATCTACATTCCAACTATCACCTATGGCCATCAGGTCTGGATCGCAACCAAAAGAATGAGATCACAGATACAAGCAAGTGAAACAAACCTCCTCTGTGGTTTGGACGAGCCTAGCTTTAGAGATAGGGTGAGGGGCGCCGACATCAGGAGGGAACTCAGCCACTGCTTCTTTGCATCAGAAGGATCCAGTCCAGGTGGTCTGAGCATCTGATCCAGATGCCTCTAGGGTGCATATCATTGGGGGTTTTCCAGTGAGGCTTAACTGGGAGGAGACCTCTGAAACTATGAGATGTTCTATGGAATCCAGGAATCATGAGAATTAAGTCTTTATTTGTCAAAAAAGGATTTTGTTGGAAGGATATTGAGAATTTGGTCTTATTTCAATTTCCAAGGTTATTCCCTAGTTGAAACATAAATTACCTTTTATACTTTATATTACTCTTCATTTTGTTTAAATGACTTAACATCCTGTCTTTTAAATACTAAATTACCGAAGAAATTTGTAACCTTGCATCAAACTGCAGTGAAGTACAGATACTTTATGAACACCGCTGGATACATTTCATGGACATTCCGTACCCAGATTTCGGTACCTGCATAATGCCGAGTCGCTCCTGTCACTTCCTGTGACTTGGAAGGAAAACTCCCATTTTATTCCCATGGATATTGAGAAGCGCGGGAGAAGTGGGTTTCAACCCTTTGTCCTTGAAAGAGGGTCACAAAACCTGGAATGCGAAGGAAGGAAGTCGCAGAAGCAAGGCTATCTGTGCTCACCCCCTTCCTAGACTTCCCTCCTCCTTTGTTTCCCACACCTTCTCTCTCTGATAAAGTGGGAAAGGGATGATGGAGCAATGAGCCAGCCGAGCCGAGCCGTGGGACGGGGGTCTGGTCCGTGAGTTTGAGTGCACGTATTTTGTGGGAGGGCTAAGCGTTTCGGAGGCAGCGGCCTCTCCTCCTGGGCTGTCTCTCATCACACCGTTGACCCCCCAGGAAGCTTCAGATGTCCGCCTGGCTTCATAATTCTCTTATCGAGCTAATCTGGGAGATAAGGAAGGGGCAGTTGAAAGTATAAACCCAGCACCGCGGTCCTGGAATCCGGTTGCATCGGGTTAATTCTTTACCTGCCCGCTTGAGAGATTTGTTAACTTAGTGTGTGCTGTGCCCATTTATGCATTACACTGCACAGAGACTACCAGAGCTTGTGTGTGTGTGTGTGTGTGTGTGTGTGTGTGCATTCCCCCCCACTCCTCCATACTGATACGGTTGCCCCCCACATGCTAGTCTGCTGGAGTATGATTGATCTGGGCAGAGGTAGCGGTCACATCCTGAACTGGAGTTGATTTCCTCTCCTCCCCAAATACAGACCTGGTGTTTATCATAGGCTCAGTGTCATGTTTGTATGTTTTCATAGATCAGCACTGTTATGGGGGGCGGAGGAGGTGGGACCGGGTCGGAGAGGAGGAAGAGGAGAGGAAGAAAGGAAAAAAGAAAAAAGAAAGAGAGTCTGAAATCAGAGAGTGCTTTCCCTCGCTGTCTTTCCCTCTTCCAGTCATAAATCTCCCGGCAGACGGAGCGGATGCAGCTTCTCGGGGAAAAGTGCTAATCAACTGAGGTTGGGAAGTTTGGGATCAAACCAGCGGATTCATGAAAGGTGCTGATGGAGAACTGAAGAACACGTGTCCTTTGTTTTACGGTAGCTTATTCATTATATCACGTGAAAAGTCGGGGATATTATGGAATCACCATCGCAGATCGTTCGCGTTGACTGTGGCTCGAGTGTGCAAGGGGATAATCTTCCTGACTGAATCACTCAAGGCAAATCCTTTGTGTTGACGCGACCCCCACAGATCTTTATATGAGGAATATACATCCTGATGACACATGATCTCAATTCCATACGCATCTAATGACTTGGCCCAGATGTAACCTAATTAGGTTTTTGGGTTTTTTTACCATTTGTTCAATGTTTCTTTTTCTGTTATTATATCCATGGAAAGTCCGGGATATTATGGAACTGTCATTGTCGCCGCCACCTCAGCTGGTGCCGCTGCACATTCGATATCTTAACGCGATAACTTTTAAACTATTTCATTGATTATTTCCAAAAATCCTAGACGTCAGATTCCCCTTTTCCACCAAAAACCACCTGGTGCTAGTTTGGTGCTGGTGCTAGTGCGGAACTCCTAAGAACCTGTTTTGCTAAAAGCAAATAACTGGTTCTAAGTCAGGCTCCGGCTCCGACCTAGCCCTGGAACCAGCTCGGTGGAAAGGGGTAAGAGTGATGAAGAACTGGATTGATTTTGTGAGAGGTCCCCTTGTTTATTTCCGACACTAGAGGGAGCTTTATCTCGAAAGGCTTTTTGTAACCGTTGGTTCGATTCAGATCAAACTTATTGCATATAAATTGCTCGTATTTTACTCTGAAAGTTCTTATTTTACTCACTATAGGGAGCCCTTTTTTTTTCCGGGTCCAATTTAGTCCAAATTTGGTGCAGATGACTCGACTTGAGGAGATCTATCTTCATGTCATATGGGGACTTTTTTTTTCGGGGATCTACCCTTACTGTCTTGGACTACGGCGTAGGCCTGGCTAATTAAATTAATTCAATTTAGAAGAAGAAGCTGAGATATCAGGTTATTATGAATTTGACTTCACTTCTTCTGTCATTATAACGTTCAACTCTTTCTTTCATTCCTTTCTTCTTTCAGTCTGCTCTGCCATCGGCAGTATGACGATCGTTTAATTAAAGGCGATTTTCTTTACGGGTAATCCGTAATCAAAGTTCTAATTAAGATTTTGTGTCGTTCAGACGACTCTTAAGAGTTTAATCCTCCAGACTCCCCCAGGCGTCATGACTCATTGCATTTCTTCATGTGTGATTATGTGATATGTTTGATATGCTTAATTAAACTGTGGTTTGCGCTAACGACAGCAGTGATAATTATATATGGTGTATTTTTGTTTAGTTTTTATAAAGCTTTTATCCTGTGGTTATAGAAGTAGAAACATGGAAACAAAACTAGGTTGTAAATAAACCTGCAGGACGCAGCATGTACGTCAAAACGCAAGGAGAAAAAAAACCCTTCCTCATGGTCCGTCTGTCTCCTGCACCTTCATCTTCCTCTGCGGCGTCCTCTGACTGAGCTTTAGATTACAGAGCTGCTCAGCGATATCACGAGAATTGAGTAATCGCATGGCATGACAAGATCCGGCCCTCTAATTATCCTCCGCCGATGTTTTCCGCAGCAGTCTTTGTATTCTTTCTATACATTTTTTCTCTCTCTCTCTCTCTCTCTCTCTGCTGTGTTGTCACCCCTCTCGCCCCTTTCATCTGTGCTCTCAGCTGATTGTGGGATGGTGTGAATTGGAGGGTAGATAGTGTTCATTGACTATGTGACATGCCGTCACCTTCGTGCCACTCTCTTCTTCATGTAATGACTCTTTAAGTCTTTGGCTTTTTTTTTTTTTTTTTTTTCCCCTTCAGGCGAAACAAACTGGCTGTACCTTCATTCCTGACACCATTAAATCTCTGTGATTCATATCTGACAAGTCCAAGCAAACCTTCTCACCAAGATAAACACTGCAAGGAAGGATTGAGTTTGAATGCATTGCACAATTTCATCCTTGCAGAAAATAAGGGTTTGAGATTTATTTTTTTAATGACCATTTGGCTTACCTTTTTTTTTTCCAGACCATTTTATTATTAAACTAGGCCTACGCTGTCGTTCCCGACAGCAAAGGTATATCTCCGAAAAGCCTCAAATCCTCTTCCCGTTGTTGTACAAAGAAAAATAAATAAAGAAATGTGAAGTTATGTCTGAAAGAATGTGTTTTTTGTTGTGGGAAAAAGGTCCCAGCAGAGAGTCAAGATATAATCTTTAAGAGTAAGATATGATATATATACAAGATATATCTCTTTGAGTTGATATATATGCAACAAATTTGGACCGAATCAGACCAACGGTTTGGAAGCTATCGCCAAAAAACAGCATTTAAAAAAAAAAAGAGCTCCCCCTAGTGAGTAAATATAAACTACTGGAGTAAAATGTGATATATAATAGGGAGATCTTCTTGAGTTGATTCATATGAATTTTTTTAGACTGAATCGGACCAACAGTTTGGAACAAATAGCCAGAAAACAGCATTTTTCATTAAAGCAAAAAAAGAAGAAGCTCCCCCTAGTGAGTAAACCATGAACTACTGGAGTAAAATATGATACACGCAAGATAGATCTACTCGACTCGATTCGTATTTTCACCAAATTTGGAGAAAATCGGAAATGTTATATACGAAAAACAATGTAGTTAGTAAGAAGCTCCCCCTAGTGAGTAAAAGATTAACTGTTAGAGTGAAATATAATACAAGATAGATGTCCTTCATTTGATTCAAATGCATCAAATTTGGACTAAATCGAACCAACGGTAAACAAATGATGTCCCAAAAACGTTTGGAGATAAAGCCCCTAGTCTCGGAACCTTCCCAACATCAATCCAGTACCTCCTCAAACTAAGGTATATGTGGTTATAAAATTTGAAAACGATCCATGAAAGATTTTTGGAGTTTTCAAAGGATCAACTCAAAGGATCTGCCTTCAGTGATTCAGTCAGGAAGACTATCCCCTCGCACACTCGGGCCACAGTCGACCCTCCTACCTCCCTGTCATTCCACCATCTCACACATGCTCATTCTAAACGTCTCGCTCCACAGTCTGAGGTGTCAGCTGATATCTGCTGAGCTCATCACCCGGCCACATCCATCCCATATTATGACGACACATCTTCATTATATCGTCCTGCCGGAGCCTTTTTTCCTAAACATGACTCTATCTCCGTACTTCTAGTTCTTTCCTTTTGCTGTCCTGTGTCCGCTAGACCTCTCTGGCTCCTCCCAGTTCTCGCATATCCAGAAGCTTTCATCATTCAGTTTCAGCCGAGTCATCAGCCACCGCCACCAGTGTCCAGACTCAAAAAGTGGAGCCACAATCTGCCTCAAGAGTCCGAGCGTCAAAGACTTTCTAACCACCTAACTATTAAATGTCATTTGATTTTTAACCTCTTCCTTCCTTCTGACTGTCTTATTTCGTTTATCGGTGACGACAAAGACCATCTCTGTTTGGCTGCTTGTTCCAGACCGTGTTTATTCTGAGGGAGGTGTAACACCTACAGTTTTTTGGTCGGGATAAAACGTCTTAAAGCCCGGAAGGTTTAACAAAGTTGATTTCTACCTATACTAATTGAACAGAACAGAAATAACAGTTTGAAGATACAAATCTCACCCGGATATCGAGTTTATCTAAAAAATGTACTTTGGCTATAAAATCTATGCCTTATTTTGTCTGAATTCTACATTTTCAGTCAAATCAAGTCGATGCCTGCTGCAAATCAGAGGTAATGATAAAATGATTCAGTGTTGGAAATGTCAAAAAAAAAGCAAAAAAATGTATTTATAACGATATTTCGTGAATTAAAACGCTTCTGCTTCATATATGTTCTGCTGGTGTTGGACCCACCAGACCTCCAACTTTCTAAGGTTCCTTCTGCTCCTGTCCACTGTTTTCTTCAGGTTCTGTAAATAAATCCTCTTTTTAGCATCAAATTGGGGTCATTTGCATATTGTGTAAAAAAATATCTTTTCTTTTCTTTTTAAATGTAATTTCATCATTTTCTAAAATATTTTTGGTATTCGAATAAAAATCTTTTTTGCCGAATGGAATTACCCAGTAGGGAAATTTAGAGTTTCCACCTGCCGGATCTAACTTTAGCCCACATAATCTCTCTTTTCCTCTGCAAAAAAGACCTTATTAGAGTCATATATGATTTTACATGACAGTTTTTTGGAACCCTGTATGCCAGACAACGTAACATCCCATCACCTGTAGCAAAGATCCAGCCCCTTCGCTATTACGCATCGGCACAATCTAATGCATTCATGAACATGAAATGTTCGTTATGGACATTTTCCTCTGATACTCACTTAATCAGGAATAATGGGAATCACGTCAGCCATGTGTTTCTCATGAAGTTGAATCTTGAGGAATGTGGAATTTGGTGAGAAGCTGCTATGATTTGTGAGGTGTGCGAGGTGGAAGAACAACAGGACTATGAGATCCTACGGGGGGATTTCCCCCCCTCCCCCCCTCTGCAAGGCCGCGATGCTCCTGACCTGTTTACCTACAGCACATCCCTCCTCCCTTTTTTCACAGTTTTACACCCACTTACTCAGCCATGTGTTTTGAATGTAACGTATGTCTCCTTCCCTGTTTGTGCATGCATGCAGTACTCGCTCTTGGCAGCTAATATATATGGCCACATTTCTACACATTTCCCAGGCTTTCAGGCCAAGCCTAGTCCCCACAGTGCGACCCCTGACACATGGGTCCCAGCCCATTTTGAGCTCATATAGGATGAGGCAATGCAGGACCTGGGGAGGTTCGCAGACACTAGTTAGGGGGGGTGGGGGGGGAGCACAGACTCTTGTTCTCCCTCTCTGTCTGCTTCTCTCTCTCTGTTCTCTCAGACAGAGGGGCTGGACAGGGGGGGGGGCTGCGTTTCCTCGCTGACAGACTTAGTTGGACGGGGACCCTGTCCTCTTATTTCATCTCCTCCAGATAGTCAACACGTTCGACCACAGAGAGAGGCTGTGAGTGAGAGGAGCGGCGCTGATGATCAGACTTTGCCTGTTTGCCACACGCCTCGGTCGAGTCTGGCTACTGCGGCCCCTCTGAGCTACAGGGACGTTTTTTTTTCTTCTCCTCAGAGTCTCTTTGAAGCTAATGGCTTCCCCAGGTCCGCGGGCTTAGCTGCAGACACAGTCTGCAAATCAGCTGAACTGGGACGGAGCATCTAGGGTAAAAGATGAATGGAATTTCAGCCTCTTGTAATGGGATCATACCAGCCAGTCAACACGCTGACATTCTGACCCACGGGTACTCAGTAGTAATTACTACATTATTACATGATTACTCAGTACTCAAGGGTCGAGCCACACCCATTCTTGAACCCCGCCTTCAATTTTACCTCAACTAAAAGCCTGTTCGGTTTTTATGGCCGTATGTTGCACGGCTGTGACGCTATTTGACTGAGGACAGCTGTCCACAGACGGACAGACAGAGAAGGTAGACTGATTACATAATGTCCATGGAGCACATTATTAAAGACTGACTCATATATCCTCTTGAGCTGAGCGGTCGTCCGTCATCGGCGGATTGGCGGTCCAATCCCGGCCCCTGCAGTGAGCATGTCTTCGGGTCCTTCGGCAAGAACCCAAATATTAGCCGGGTGCTACACAGGGGATATTAACCAATCATCTTGCTGCTTGTCTTAATATGATTCTTTCTGTTGCTCTTGTTCTTCCATTTTGCTGCTATGCCTTGCCTCCAGCACGTCACCGCTACACGGCAACTTAATCTACCTTTTCAGCCTCAGCAGGACCATCAGCCACCGTCACCACCAGTGATTTATGGTATGATTACAAGTCACTGTTTGGAGTCTGTTCCAAAGACTCTCTGGCTAATCATCAAATATAATCATCTGCAATCAACTGTTATCTCACTTTATTCCCTTTTCTCGCCAGACAGAGGTGCCGACACTCATAATATCATTTTTTTGGATTTGTTAAATCGAGTTATGTCATTAATTTTCACCAATTAATAGAATTAAAAACCCTCTTTAGACGAAATTAATGGATGTATGCACAATGTACATGACTGTACTAACCAAGCAAGTGCAACATAATACGGTTGGCCCGGATTCACTCAATATTGTTAAGTTCTGTCAAATCAATCAACTTTTATGGCTTTAAAACGTCTTCAGTTTTAGTTAAACCTACTGGAGTCAACTAAGCTTAACGCAGAGTGTATATGTACATTTCATATACACTCAATTCTATTTTGAGTGTGTATGAAATGTGCTACCGTTCCCCCTCCTACTGAGTTCTGTCGTAAATCGGCACCAGTGGAAGGGGAGGAGTTAGAATTTGTTACTTCAGATGAGTAGGCGGGTTTATAAGTGATGCCATCTGTCAAAATAAGCTCTAAAGCTCCGCCAGTAGCAACTGGAACTGGTGTAAATATTAGTGTTAATTACTGTTTTGGAATGTAGTACCTATTAAAAAAGAGCAATCCTTATCAAAAATCCTGTCCTCAATCCTAGTCCGGTTTTGGACCACTGAGGCCAGAACCTGAAACCGTCTCCCTGCATCCAGAACAGTTTGTTTGTATACAGCCTCACAGAGGATCCCAGAGACTCCGCCCTGTGACCCAAAAGTCCCATTTAGTGTTATATATAATATCACACGCTGCATTTGCGGTTGCTTAAGAGTGAAGCAACTTGAGTGTGTGAAGAGTTCAGTCAGGAAAGGCCTCACAGAGAGGGTCGGGTTATATCTCAGCGGTCTAGCTGAAATCCCAGAACCGGTGCCTTTATTCTACGTCCGTGTCCATTACACCAGGGGATAAATACTAACCACTGTAACTTTAACGGGATAAGAAAAAATGGAAATACCGTAACTATTTTGCCATATCTTATCCCACTGAGGAGGATCGTTGAGGAGCTCTGACAGCGAATACGAACTTATGGTTTTACCTTCAGGACTCCGTTCATCCGTCCTGTCCACCCCCACCCATACCTCCGTCTTCAATATAATATTATATCCTCCTCGTTGACCCAAGAGGATCGGGAATCTGCTTTTAATCACATGTCCCTCTTTATAAGCTCCCTGTCTTATTAAACCCACTCATGGCTGCATTTAGGGGCTATAAATCATATTTTGTAATATAGGCAGATGGGGGGGTGGGGGGGGGGGACTATTGGCGAGTAGTGATCCTTAATATGAAGCCTTCTCCTTTTCACCCCTGGGGACACTGGGGCAGACTGAGAGTCACACATACACACACGCACACGCACACACACACACACACACACAATATATGTCATCAGGGTTGATAGAAGTCAATCCTCCGATGAAGAGTCGACACGTTAACATTAAACAAGAATTGACATTATGATACAACCAGTGTGTGCGTGCGTGTGTGTGTGTGTGTGTGTGTGCGTGTATGTGTGTGTGTGTGATGCTGTTGTCACGTGAATATATACCTGTACTGTATATCAAAGCTTAGATCCCAGCATTTAGGTGAGAGGATTACAAGTCACTGAAAATGAGTCTTATATAGCTCCATTAGACTAATATGAACCACGTTGGTTCTGTTTTGGACTAACGTGGTCCGAACCACGTTGGTTCTGTTTTGGACTAAGGTGGTCCAAACAACAGTCCGTATCAGTTTGCATTTGAATATATACATTGATCAGCCAGAGCAGCATAAAAATATCTGCCTGATATTCTGTGGATCCTTCTTTTGCGACCAGAACAACTCCGACGTGTTGAGGCATTGACCCACGAGACCTCTGAAGGTGTGCTGTGGTACCCGGTTCTGAGAGGTCCTGTAAGATGCGAGGGTAGGGCTTCTATGGATTCTATGGATACTATGTATGTATGTATTTATGTATGTATCTATGTATGAAAGTATGAATGTATCTATGTATGTATGTATGTATGTATGTATGTATGTGTGTGTATGAATGTATGTATGTGTGTATGTATGTATGTATGTATGTATGTATGTATGAATGTATGTATGTATGTATGTATGTATGTATGTATGAATGTATGTATGTATGTATGTATGTATGAATGAATGAATGAATGTATGTATGTATGTATGTATGTATGTATGAATGAATGAATGAATGTATGTATGTATGTATGTATGTGTGTGTATGAATGTATGTATGTGTGTATGTATGTATGTATGTATGTATGTATGTATGTATGTATGTGTGTGTATGAATGTATGTATGTATGTATGTATGTATGTATGTATGTATGTATGTATGTATGTATGTATGTATGTATTTATGTATGTATTTATGTATGTATGTATGTAGAGAAGAAAATAAATGCACCATAATCAGTATCGGCCAGTCAAACTAAATAAAAATCTATGATCAGCCAAGAAAACTGCGATCATCACACGTCTGCTGTCGTACACAAAGTCACAAATCTCCATACAAACACACTTTAGTTCAGCGTGAGTGGCTTGTTTTGGACCTGTTCTGGTTGAAGGCAGGTAAGGAGCAGATAGAAGTCGTCCGGGCGAGGAAGGAGGCGACGTTTCAGGGATGGAGCCTGTTGTTAATGTGGGAGAGTTGACGTATGGTTAGCCTACTTTTCATTATTATTTCTCAGAGGGACGGTTCCCTTCCCACCGCGGTGATCCAGCCTCCTCTCTGTTTGCTCAGCCGAGTGCTTCCATATGGAAGAACACATCAGCGCAGCATCTGGTACCGCCGGGAGAGGAGACAAACAGGTCCGAAAGGAAGACACGTGTGCTGGCAGCTACGAGCCACTACTGTACACAAGTCCTCATGTCCGCCCCGAGGTCCACAGCGGCTCTGCGTCTTCAGGAAGCGCAAAATACTTCGCCAAAATCATAGAAAAGAGGAAATTTGCTGTGTCGGGGATTCTTGAGCACCAAAAAAAAAAAAAAAAAAAGTTGGGATCGCTTTGAAACACCCCCCCAAAAAAAAATATACTCTCCAGCTCTTAAGTGCGCTTATTAACACTTCTTTAGACAGGACAGAATGTTCCCTGAAGGAGAATAAGGAAATGCGATTTTATGAACCTACTTATTGTAAACAGAAACACAGACACAGCAGAGAAGGGCTCTCTGGAGGAACAACACGTTTTAACAATTATCATGCTACTGTAAAGCCGTGCCGCATTTAGACACCTCCTAAATTGCGACGCTTAACAGCAGCTTAAGAAAATGTGTTGATTCATGAAAAAGAAAAAGAAAAAGAAAAAAGGAACACGTATTGAGCCTGATATAAACAACAGCCCCCCCCCCCCCCCCCCCCCCCCCCCCACCCCCCCGGCTTCACTTGGGTTTTTTATCGTGGTGGAAGGTGAATGGAAATAGTTATTTATTGAGGGGGGGGTGTTTGCCGTTTGATGAAAATGAGGTGGGAACCATTACCCCTTATTAGTTTGTTTATTTGTCCGTCACATGTGATCTCTCACACGCTGCTGAACACACTTCAACAAAACCCCCTTTTATTTGCTGTATTTGAGGGTGATATAATCTTTTATGGGTAGCATGCTGGCCCAAGTCAGGGGTTCAAATCTATGGGTTAACAGAAATCCACCCGGGGCCTTAAATCCCCGGGTGGATTTCTGTTAACCCTTTTCCATCAAAAATAACCTGGTGCTAGCTCGGTGCCGGTGCTAGTGCCAGTGCTTTGTTGGTTCAACTCACGCACCTCCTGATAAATAACCTGTCTGCTATTCCATTGGCAAGGAGCCAAGTCAGAGCCACGCCATTACGTCACCGTATAACATAATCGGTTCTCGACTCTAGACCAGCAAGGAGTTGGTGCTTGTCTGGTGCCAGTTTTGAGAACGAGGAGCTGGTGCTTAGGCAGTTGAAAAGCAAATAACTGGTGCTAGGTCAGGCTCTGGTTCCGAACCGGCCCTGGAACCAGCTCAGTGGAAAAGGGGTGTGTGTGGAAGGTTTCTTTTGAGTATTCCAGCTTCTCCCAAAGTCAAAAAACATACAATATTGGTACTATGTTCTCTTCCCAATGCAAGCTGGTATCGGCTCTAGCGCGTTTACAATATATATATATATATATAGCAAATAAAATTCTACCAACACTGTAAAAACTTGACGATGAAGACCCGCTTGCAGACACGAGGCAGAAATGTAGAAAGTGCAGTTCTGGAACAACATCTAAACTTACATCAAATGGTAAATATCAGAAGAACTCAGTCTTGGATAAGATACCAGAAGTTCAGTACACAGGCGGTCTAACCCAAAACCAGGAGGGTTACTAATTAATGTGCTGTAAAAATGCCTGTACAGGAAAAACAGAAATAACAACAACTAGAAAATAGTGATGCTGATGTGGATAGACGGTAACTTCGCGCAAGTGTGAGCAAAAACATGAAATATACGCATAAATACGTAAAAAATAGACAAATTTTAACTGGAGTCTCCGATCCTGAGATGCACTTCTTTTAGGGTGCCAAAGAATGCGTGAAAGTTCGTCCAGCGGTTACTGAAGAGATGTGGACAGACTCTGGTATGTAGGTAAAGACAGAAGTAACTCTATATGGCCCCTTTAAAAGGGACATAAAAACACGGAAACAAATTTACTGCCAACACAAGAATACACAGAGAGCCTGAGAAAAAAAAGCTGGAACCTGTGATTTAAAACAACTAGCAACTGAAGACGGCGAGACAAAGACGGACGTATTTGGAAAAAAAAAGAGAAGACATAATGAGACACAGGCGAGATAAAGAGGCAAAGAGCATGACATCAACCACAACAGTTACTGAACAAACACAGGGAGGAAGTACCAGTGAAAGAAAACATGAGGAGGTGAGAGAACTACCAAAATAACATCAGGAACCCAAAAAAACACAAATCCGTGGAAAACATGTAAAACAGGAAACAACAAACTGAACCAGAAGCCAAAAAAAACTTTTATCTAAACCTGCGCTGGTGTCCTCAACAGTAAGGGTATATCCCTTGAAAGACCCCAATCCAGTGCGTTGTACAAGCAATGCGCTGACTGATCACCTCAAATTAAATGTGAAGTTATGTCCACTGTATTTTTACTATAAAAAACTCCCCCTAGTGAGTGAAATATGAACTATTAGAGTTAATATATATATATATATATACGATAAATCTCCTGGAGTTGATTCTTGTGCCCTAAATCTGGACTGAATCGGATCTATAGATGAGAATATATGACCCGAGAGCTCTTGGAGGTAAAGCGCCGCCTAGTGTCGGAAATATACAACTGACCTTTCCCAAAATCAATCCAGTTCTTGCTTACGCTAAGGTCCATGTGGGCATTCATTTTGAAAATTATCAATCAAATATTTTTGGAGTTATCAGATCCGACGAAGGATTTCTAGCAGCGGCGATGATGATGATGATTCTGTAATAATCCGTGACTTTTGAGGGATATAATTAAAACCCTGATTATATAATATCTAGGATAATGTAAAGCTGGGGGCTCAGTGGGCTGAACAGAGACGCTGAAGTGGAAGGCGCCGGAGACGAGCGGCTACATAGAGATCTGAATATGTCTCAAATATCTGAATATAGTTAATATATAGTTTGTTGGAGTGTTCGGTAGATTTAGCGGCTGGCTAATATTAATAAATGGAGAAATATTTATGAATATTGCCTAAACCTTGGGTACTCCTGCGCCTTGTTCCTTTGATGTTTTATACTGGAGAGGAACAGGAAATGTAGTCCCACTCAAAGTTTAAGGAATGTGGAGCAGAGAATAAAACGATGTGCTGAACACATGAAAAGTATGAGAGAGGAAGAAACAAGAACCTACTTTGCTTGTTAGTTTTGGACCTTAGTGGAGTTTTGCCCTCTCCGATCGCTGTTTTTGGTTATCATATTATATTTCTAGAGAACCCAGACCTTGGCGGTGAACATTCCTTGCGCTTGAAAGAAGAAGAAGATACTTTTTCTTTTTCTGTTTTAGAGCTGTAGCTAATATTCAGGGATTTATATCTTACAAGTGAAGCCGTGATGTCAGAAGTGCAACCCTTACCAAAAGTCGGATGGGAGTACTCTCGTAAATACAATATAGAAGTATAAAAAGTAACCTCGCAAAGCTTGACCAAATGTACTTCATCGCATTCCGCCCCTCTCATATTTAGCTCCAGACGTTGGAACACATAGGAGTAAACAGTAAGAGCCGCGTGTTTATGTCCGTGTGGCCCTGGGCTGTCATCGGTGTGATACATGTAGAAATCGAATGTGTTTGTGCAGCCCAACGCAGCGAGACGGATTATTACCAACAGTAGAACTCTCATCCTTCATCGTCCAAACATTCCTCGTCCTGTGGAGAGACAGCTTTGGGTGTTGGAGAGGAAGTTAAAGAATGACTCACTTTACTGACAGACAAGAGCAAATCGATATCACATGTCGGAGAGAAAAAAAAGCTTCGCGGAGCGGATCGTTCACCTGGACACTTTTTTCTTTCTTTGTTTTGTTGTTTGCTGAATTCAAACTCTTATTGCTTCTATTACGATTAAACGCCACCACTGTGCTGTTACAGTGTTTGCTTTTTACGCAAAGACCTCCTCTGGTCCTCTTTGCCCCCCGCTCTTAGTTCCCCCTTTCCTCGCCTCCTCTTCCTCTTCCTCCTCCAGCTCCTCTGCAGTCTTCTCTGTGGAGGAGATAGGCCGAGTGAAAGCGAGGCAGCAAATGGAGGTGGGGTGTAGATGTGGTTAACCCTTATTTCACACCAGCTGGTCACAGTTCGGTCTGTTGCAAACTTAATACGCCTCAGGTGTTCTTCATTTTTGCGCCACTCTCCTCCTCCTCCCCCTCCGACTCGGACGGACCCTGGCTGCACTGTGGCCACGTTTCCGCGATGGTAGTTAGTAGCAGCAGGGAGGCAGAACAGAGACGGCGTCACTCAAAACAGCCGATTATTTGTGGAAGGAATGCTGCACAGATAGTCAAAACCCACTTCATGCATTTTCTTCCTCTTACGAAATAGACTTCACCGCGGCGTCATCCGCCCGACTGGAATACCTCCACCTCCTTTATTGAGCGTAAATGTCTCAGCGCCGCCGCAGACCGCGCACAGTGGATGAGGAAGCGAGCTTTTTCTCCAGGACGAAGCTGCCAATCAAAAGCGTTTGCCGTGCGCGGCGCGTTACGTCGGCGCTTGATTCACGCTCACGTCAGACTGACGAGGCGAAGGCGGGAGGTTCTCGGCTCAAACATCTGTCTGTCGCTCGCAGGGAAAAAAGGAGCGTTTCTGCTTTTGTTAACGTCAAACCGCCGTGGTTAAAGAAACACCGCTCGCTGCGCCCGCATCTACGGCCGTGGTTATTATGGCTGCGCTAAAGAACCCGGCTCAGAGAGACCAGGATCGTTGACCCTGGAGATCCAGCTACCATTATCTCACCTCTAAGAGGCCTGGGACCACAGGCTTTCTTTTTTTCTTTCCCCCATGCAGATTAATCCGCACCGGTTAAAGTTGTTTCAGGCAACATGGTTGCTGGGGGGTCAGAGGTCAACCGCATACTAGTGGCTAATGGTAGCAAATAATGTCAATCATGTCAAATGAGCCACTGGTGAGACTCGCCGCTGCTCCTCACTGGAATGTGAGGAATAATGTCTTTGGGTGAAATCTGTTCTCTCCCCTCCATCTCAGAGTGTCGCGTTTTTTTCTCACGCTTACTTTGTATTTAGTTATTGTTTTATTTTGAAGGTTAATTTCTATGTCTATTTTCTGATACCTTCTCCTTTCCTTGTTTCTACTCGGTGTTTTGCACCTTCCTCCCTCTTACCTCTGTGTTCCTCTTCTCTCTCTCTCCCGTCTCCGTAAGACTTCCTTCACTCGCTCCGTCTAAAAGCTCAATTCTGATTTGTTCCTAGATCTGATTCTTTTGTGTAGTTTCTCACGTTACTCTGAAAATGTGTCCTATATCAAACTCCAGTATGAACAGTGACCTGCATGGGCGATAGAACAATAACGAACGCGTCACACGCTATCAATGCCGAAGTGTTTATTAGTAAATAGTGATGTTTGTAATGTTTATATTGATGTTTATAGCATTTACAGTGATGTTTATAGTGTTTATATTGATGTTTATAGCATTTATAGGGATGTTTATAGTGTTTATAGTTATGTTTAAAGCATTTATAGGGATGTTTATAGTGTTTATAGTTATGTTTAAAGCATTTATAGTGATGTTTATAGCGTTTATATTGATGTTTATAGCATTTACAGTGATGTTTATAGTGTTTATATTGATGTTTAAAGCGTTTATGGTGATGTTTATAGTGTTTATATTGATGTTCATAGCATTTATATTGATGTTTATAGCATTAACAGTGATGTTTATAGTGTTTATATTGATGTTTATAGCATTTACAGTGATGTTTATAGTGTTTATATTGATGTTTATAGCATTTACAGTGATGTTTATAGTGTTTATATTGATGTTTAAAGCGTTTATGGTGATGTTTATAGCATTTATAGTGATGTTTATAGCATTTATAGTGATGTTTAAAGCATTTATAGTGATGTTTATAGCGTTTATATTGATGTTTATAGCATTTACAGTTATGTTTATAGCGTTTATATTGATGTTTATAGCATTTACAGTTATGTTTAAAGCGTTTATAATGATGTTTTCGCGTGAAAAGCAACTCCCTGCGACGCAGCGTTGCGACGTAAAGATCGCATGAATTCCGATCTGACGGTCCATATTGAGGTCGCATTGCAAAAAGTCTGACCCATGTCGGATTTTTCACCACCCAAATCGTAACTGAATACAGACGGTCCCTAACGAAGATTTGAGGGTTTGAGATTTTTCTAATGCAGAACATCAAAGGAAGGCAAAACGGCGTTAACTTGACAGAATTATTCCGCCCATCGAAAGGCGAGTCGGCGAAGATAAAAAACGTGGAGCCAGAACTTGTTATTGTCAAATCTGCGACTTGTTTTTCTGACCAGCCTCTTCAAGCTGTTTGTGGTTTTACTGCTAGAGCGATCCATCCCAGTATGGTAACCTTACGTAAACTGTTAGAACCAAGAATAAGAAACATTAAGAAAGTAATGAGGCATGTCAGCGTATTAAAAAAAAATAATTTGCCATTTCCATTGTTTTTTTTTATGAAATTTTATTTTTGTGCTCATTGTTTTTAGTGCATTTTGGGTCCTAATTCTGAACTAAACATAACACTGAGCTTTGATTTCTCTGTATTTATGTAAGAAAATAAACACAAATACACGATTTCCGTCTTTCCCTCTGCTGATTTATCTCTGCAGGCAGAACCGACGGCGATGCAGTGAGTCATGCGGCTGCTCTCTCCTTTATTAATGACTTATGGAGTGGAGTTATTGGATGATGAATTGTACGTCATGTAACGGGCCGTGCTTCAAACACACAGGGGCTTTTAGTCTCACCTGCGATGTCCTGTTTGTCCTCTCGGAGAATGAACATGCGTGATACACGGAGTGTCTGGCACGGCTCGTCCGGATCCTGCAGCTGTGAGAAAAACCAGCAGCGGCTTGAACAATGTTTGAAGCCCAGCTAACGGCGGGGCTTCATACCAGGAAAACCCAGAGCTGACATTCATCTTACTACTTATTCTATAACTAGACGTTACGCTGTCGTCCCCGGCAGCAAGGGTATGTCCCGGAGAAGCCCCCCGCCCCCCCGAACCCCGGCATTGTAGAAGCAATCCATCTGGTTGAGCTCCTCAGATTAAATGGGACTCATTAATAATCTCAAACAGGCCGTATCGACTAAACCTGACTATTTCTATGAATTCGGTAGTCTGCTCTAAGATCAGATCTCATAGTGACTCAATCTTCTTCTTCTTCTTCTTCTTCATCTTTCGGCTGCTCCTTTTCAGGGTCTCCACGCGGATCGCCTGCATCCAGCCGTAGGTCGCTACCCTGCTGGCTAACTATACCAGCGACAGTATTTTTTTAAGCCAGGCCCAGACCGATCCGGATTGGGGATCCTGAGGTGTTCCCAGGCCAGATGACATATAGTCTCTGTCCAGCGGGTTCTCGGTCTACACTGGGGCCTCCTCAGTTGAGGGAGGCGTCCAGGAGTCATCCTGATCCGATTTCCAAACCATCTCAACTGCCTCCTTTCGACGCGGAGGAGCAGCGGCTCTACTGTCTCAGCTCCTCGACTTATCCACGGGTCCAAATCCGAACCAAATGCCCCCCCCCCCATCATGGAGATGTTATCCACTAATGGCAGTGGCTTCTGTCAGCAGGATAATGCTCCCTGCCACACTGCATAACGGCTCAGGAATGTTTCTGAGGAGGTCAAGGTGTTGACTTTTCTTCAACTCCCAGGATCTCATTCCGATCGAGTTTGTGGGATGTGCTGGACAAACAAGACTGAAAACTTGTTAACATATTGGTGCCAGATACCACAGCACACCTTCAGTGGTCGGCTGGAGTCCACCACCAGCCATTTCAGAGGTGTTTTCAGATCAAACAATAAATCCATGTCGGATGGAACAAACAATTTCTATCTTTTCCAGATATAAACATGTCAAAACAGACTTTCAGAAAATCTCTTTTATTTGCAGCGCCTGACTCAGTAGATGCCTGAAAAGTCATGAATATTATGGGGATAACTCAGAAACTATCTCATGGATGATTTTAAAATTCGACTCCCAGATTAACCTTAGTATGAGGAAGAACTGGATTGATTTTGGGAAAGGTCGGTACTATATTTCCGACACAAGAGGATAAAGATCATTATCTTTATCCCCAAAATCACAGTTTTCAGGCCATAACTTCCTAAACCTGGGTCCAATTTAGTCAGAATTTGATGCATAAGAGTATTCTTACTGTTTATTTATACTTATTGTGTGTATTTATATATATATATGTGTGTGTATATATGTATATATGTGAATATATGTATATACATGTGTTTATTTATGTATATGTGCATATGTATGTATATATGTATGTGAAATCGTAGACCTCGTTCGAATCCCGAGTTCACAGAAATATCCTGCTGAACAGGAAAACTACCGTGAAGCTAACAGTCAAGCTAGCACAGTATAGCGAACATCTCCCTCCCTTGTCTTGTATATCATATATGTACATTATATCTAAACACTATGAGATCACAGAATCAACACCAGGTCACTCAGACATCAGAGCTAGAGCGGGTCGGGCATGACTAAAAGGTTTTGTTCTGAAAGAAAAACGAACAGGATGATATCATCGTGTGGATAAGCCTCACCTGCTCTCCTCCCCTGCCTCACCTTTCCACCAAATTTCACTGAAATCCGTTCAAACGACTGGCACCGATCACACGCCCTCCTCCAGATCTTGTTGGCTCATGTAAAACCCATACAGAACCTCTCAGAGGTTTAAGTAACATAAAAGGAATATCTGGTTATGATTTGACTTCGTGCCCCACTGAGCTTCAGTCAGAGGTTCATAAATCTCCCAGCGATTATCCTGTGTTTTTTTTTTCTCTGGATCCCTCTCGCCGATCCTTCACTCACTGCTCCCGTACCTTCGCCATCACCTCATCACTCTGGGCTGAGCTCAGACAAGCAGTCCCATGTTCTCTCTATCCTGGAGCTTCCTGCCCCGCTTGTCCCATCCATCGCAACCCCCTCCTCGCTCCAGCGCCAGGCTGATCCAGCGTCTTCCAGAGCGGTCCATCACAGACGGACTAAAAACGAACAGCTGAGCCAACTAGAAGCGAAGCTCCAATGTCAGACAGCAGATCCCACATCTGCCGCCGCTACAACAGCCCACACCTCACATCTCACCCTCCAGAACTCCTCCGTGATGTCTCTCCCGGGCTCCCCGAGGCCGCATAACCACGGCGGCCGAGCAGCGCCCGGGGTTTGGGTGTGGAGGTTTCTTTCGCTGCGTTCAAATTAACATCCGTCCCCCGAGAGACATCAATAAGCTTTTCCGTGGAAAAAAAAAAAGCCAGCGCTGTGTGACCTCATATTTCAACTCTAATATCGGGCCTTTTTTGTCACACTGCGAAAAAGGACTCGACAGAACCTGCAGTGGAAGTCAGCGCCCTCCGATCTTACAGGTGTCGGGGGTCTCTGTGTGTGTGTGTGTGTGTGTTAAGGAGTTGGCAGGGATGTGGTCTTTCAGAAGGAAAGCTCAGTTAAAATTCCTCCTGGGAAAACGCACACATGCCACTCTGTGTTTCAGCAGTTTTATTGGCCGACTTTAGCGCCGCGCTGCATGAGAGAGATTGATGTGGCTCTCAGCGAGGACAATGTGCCGAATGACTGTCTGTCAGGGAGGCTGGTTAGTGTGTGTGTGTGTGTGTGTGTGTGTGTGTGTGTGTGTGCCGCATGATACAGTCGAGGAACCACACCGGACCTTCCTTCATGATGTACTTTTGGTACTTTTGGTTTTATGTTGACACTTTTATTCTTCTACTTTAATGACAATTAAATCCCCGTGACGTCGGGGGTATTAAGAAATCGTCATCGCGGACGCCCGCAGATCCTTCGTGTTAACGCGATAACTCAAGAACCATGTCATAGATCATATTCAAATGTTGTACCCGTGGAGAACTTAGTCAGAGGAAGAACTGGAGTGTTTTTGGGAATTGCCGGTTGTAAATTTCCAAAACTAGAGGGAGTTTTATCTCCAAATGATTTCGGCCCTAATTTTTCAACTGTTGTTCCTATTAAGTCCAACTTTGGTCCGTGTGAATCGACTCAAGGAGATTTAACTTGTGTGGATCATATTTGTCACGATTAATTCATATTTTACTCACTAGGGGGAGTTTTTATTCATGAGGAACACCGCTATATGTACATTACTCAAAAACCATTTCATGGATCACTTTCAAATTTAATCTCCACATAGTTTGACAAATTTTTTTTTTGACGATTTTGGGTGAAATCGTCGCATATTTCCGACACCAGGGGGAGCTTTAATCGGCAAAAGTTTTTGGGCATACCTCAAAAACTTTAATGGATCACTTTACAAACTTTTTATGCTTATAGACCTTATTGTGAGGAAGAACTGGATTGATGGGAAAGGTCGGTTCCATATTTATCTTTATCTCCAAAAGGTTTCGGGCCATTATGTCTCAACGGTTGATCCGATTTGGTCCAAATCTGCTACATATGAAACGATATGAATGCTACATATGAATCATGGATCTCTGTCTTATATGCATCATATTTTACTCTAATAGTTAACATTTTACTTTCTTACCTTCTTCTTTTTTTTTTACAAACAATACTTTTCTTCAGACATAAGTTCCCAGTTGTAGGCCCGATTTAGTGGGTTACATGCTGTAACATCAAACGTAGAGTGAACATCTATTACTAAAACATACTATATAGTTGTAACATCAGGTACCTCTTCATCACATCACCGAAAAGTCAGGGATATTATGGGAACCCTTTTTTTTCCGCGGCTTCGGCAGATCCTTCATGTTAGCACAACAACTCAATATCTATATCATGGTTCATTTTCTTATTTCATACCCACTAGGACATTAGTGCGAGGAAGAACTGGATTGATTTCGGGATAGGTCAGTTGTATACTTCCAACACTAGGGGGGGCCAAGGGTGGCCATAATTTGATTTGGTCCAAATTGGGTGGAGAATTGACTCAATGAGATCTATCTAGTTTAGATTATGTTTTACTGGATTAGTTCATATTTTACCCACTAGGGGTCTCTTCTAATGAAAAACACCGTTTTTCAAACGTAACCGCTCTAACCGTTGGTCAGATTTAGCCCAAATTTTGTGAATATGAATCGACTCCAGGAGATTTATCTTGTAAATATCATATTTTCCTCTATAGGGGGAAGTTTTATTCTATGAAAAATACTCTTCATCGGACATAACTTCACATTTCATTTGAAGAGTTCAATCAGGGGAATTGCTCGAACAACAGCGTAGCCCCTCGTTTCTTTGTTTGTCTGTATTTAATTGTTAAAATGATTTCTATAATCATTGCATTCTGTTTTTTTTACGGACATTTTACGTAATGTCTCAGTATTTTTCAAATAGGGATGTCAGGGAGAAGAATGTTTTTGATTTAATAGTGTAGCTTTCAAATAGACGTATAAATGTCGGTGTGGTTAAAATCTGCCAAAAGGCCGAGTCGCCTCAGAAATCTACCGCGGTTGAACTGTGGTCAACGCTCAAATGAATCAATCAAGTAAAATAACGCTCTATAAAACAACATTTGATGCATAACTTGGGCTTTTTGATGCCCTTGTCCTCGCCGAGGTTCAGCCTGGCCTTTTAACTCTCTCCAAGTATCTCTCTTTGTTCTAAGTGACAGACAAGAACTATATCACAGTAAATCACAATGACACTCAAAAGCAAGTATTTTTACAACCTGCAAGCATCAGTGACCAAATCTAAAAGATTGGTTAATTCCGCTGTTGACCTGATTAGCGGCCGGTGGATGTGTCTACGAGAGGCAGCCCGGCCTTTTCAACTCAGCGAGGTGCCGGCCAGAGAGCGTAATGAGCTTTAAGCTGGACCGCTATGCCTCTCCCTGCCTCTGCTTCGCCACCTTTCGAGTCCCAGCTTATTTTGAAGAGGAGGCTCAGAGCCATAAACCCTCGGAGTGAGTTTTTTGGGTTCGCTCTGCCAAAGCGGCGCTGAGAGAACCGGTGGGTAATGAAGTGGCGCATGTGATTTTCTTTTTTTTTTTTCGCTTTTTTTTTTTCGTTAGCCTTTCCCGCTCTGTTTTGCGAAGGAAATCTCTCCTTGTTTTTTCTGAATCCCATTAGAGCTAAAGAAGCCAACCCTAGAAAGAGAGGAATAAAAAAGGAAAAGGGTTGCAGCTCCTGCCATCCCTCATTCTGTCCACATGGGTGTCATAAGTACAGAAATGTGTGGCAGTGTGTTTATCCATGTGTTTTATGCATACACAGAGTTCTCCCTGTGTTGTGTATGTGTGACAGGACTCGCTAAAATCACAAACACAGCCCGCCCCCTCCTCGCTTTCCGAACGCCGTCAAAGGAGCCAACCAAACAATCGGGTTCAGTTGAATTTGTCACTCCAAATTGACCCTAAAAATAATTAAGTCATAGGGACCATTAACTATGTATTACCATCATAAAACATGTTCCTGCGCTCCAAAAAGAAAAAAGGGGGTAAAACCGTGGTCACAGGAAATGAGGTAATAAGGACTGCACAGCTAGTCAACCTGTCTTGCCACTGCACTGCCTCACTGACCTGAGGGGAGCCAGATGAAGTTTTTTTTTTGTTTCTCAAGCCTGGAAAAGGAAAAGGGAAGGGTGGCTTGCAGGGGTGAAGGGGTGGCGGGTCAGTGGGTGGGGGGTGAGCAGGGGGATTTGAGCAAAGCACGCCCTCTAATCTTGCACTCAGCCAAGCGATCTCATGATGCAGGAGGCTTAGCCACTGCAGTGAAAGCAATCTAATGGCCAATGAGTAATCAACACTATTGCCTGTCTCGACCAATATCCCCACGGCCCAGTCGGCTGAAGCACGGAAAGTTCTGCACGCTGGCCCCGCTTCACAGAAGGAAGGGGAGGGGGGGGGGGAGAGAGAGTGTGAGACGCAGAAAATAGAGACATAAATATGCATTTGATTTACTTTTGGATGCGGCAGCACTTCCTCTCAGACCATCAGGAGTAACATTTGTTTGGGAGACTCGCAGGGATTTAAAAGCTGTCACATGCCTGATTCATTCCCATAAAGCAGAATTTTTCGCATGCTCAAAGCCCGTTTTCCCAGCTTGCTTAAGCGTTTCGGCGCAACCTGCACGACTATAATCAAGGGATCATCTGAAGTATAACGGAGAACGTAATTCATAAGTTCCCTTCCTCCTCTGAGCGGAAGAAGAAAAAGCAACTAAACATGCCGCAGGTCCTCACGTCTGTTTTTAAAAAAAAAATTTAAACTGGAATTTGAGGTGTTGGTTTTTTCAGCCGTCCTGGATCGAGGCGTCGAGCGCGGCATGAGGGATGGCCGCGGCACGGAGTAATGAGAGAGAGGGGCTTGTTTGATTAGATTTATGGGATGCATTAAACAGCTTTTTATTCAGCTGGAAGGGTTAGGTGCGCCTGGCGACTGTGGAGGAACTCCTCTCCCCAGCCTTAAGTAAAGGTGACAGCCGCACCCCCTTCCTCGGCGACGGTCGGATCCACCTGCCAGGTGGGACGCCGAGCCAAGAGAAAAAGCACGAGGTGGTTGGAGGATACCTGCTCTTCTCCCATTCATTCATCCATTTTTTTTTTTAAAGGTGCTACATGTGCTTTACTTCTTTCTGTGGAACCTGGTCAACGTGTTTTTTATGGCTCTGGAAATGCAATTTTGAGGCCGCGCCAAGGAAAACCTCCACTGTAACTGTTTTGGCTCCGTTTTTTAGCGCCGCTCAATCCTCACATTGAGCTCCTCGTGAGTTTGGCGAAGCTCAGGCGGGATGAAAGGTTCAATTAAAAGATTTCGTCGAACGTTTATCTCCATCGAAATCCAGAATTATTCCCGTTTTTTGTTTTTTTTCTAGCGTTGGGCTCTGTTCTGCTGTTTAAATGCGCGGATGAGGTCTCTTCAGAGACGACTATAAACAAGCGAAACTCGATCCGGAGCGTCTGCAGAGACCCTTATTTTCCCCTCACATCCACTGACTCTGGAATTAGTTGAGTTTATTGTACAATACATTTATACTAATAGACAGGGAAATATTCCCGTGCCAGCGTAGCCGCGGCTTTCGTAATTGCTTGGGTTTGTGCTTTTCTCCCTGAATTCATCTCCCATCATTGCATTCATTAAGATTAGTCGCTAAAAGGTTTGACGTGCCCGTTTACTCCATACTCCCAGAGCGACCTCGGTACCGCATGAAGGAATTTCAACGTGACATTATAACCCAAAGCGGGAGAATTATGTTCCAGCCCACAGTAAATACGGGGCTCCTATTCAGAGCTAATGGCGCCATTGTTGTCCTTAATCCGGGTTTTTATTTAATGTTCACTCGGTCATTTCTCGCGAACATCGGCCTTGAGGCTTTGCTCCGGGGTTGAAGGAGCTCAGAGTGGATCTCCCCGCCAACGTCGGCGACAGGATCCATCTCTCGGAGAGAAGAACAGCAGTGAAAGCGGAAGCCGGCTAACCTCTGTCGGAACTGCCATTCGTCACTCTGCGTTTTAACCCCGGCCACACTGAAAGACGGCCAATTACCTGGGCCAGTGGATGAAATAAATACGTCCTCACATTAAGGCCCATTACCAGGCCTCTCTCTCTCTCCCATTCCTCCCCCCTGGTCTGCAGAAGGACAGAGTGGCGGTTCAGACCCAGACCATTATGTCTGTCTGAGATCTGCCGTAGTGGAGGTCTCTGTTGAGAGGCGTCCGTCCGCACGGCCGCCGCACGGCACTCTAACTGATGGGCGAACGGCCGAAACCACTCACTCCGGTTCTGACAGAAATAACAATCCCACTCATCAAAGTTTTCTGTTCTCACTGTTTTGCCTCAACTGTCTGGGTTTTAACCAAAATCATTTTCTTCTTTTTTTCGCAGCTCGCCGTCGTAATCTGTGATGATCATTTTAGTTTGTTTCTGAATATATATCTAATGTTCTGCACAACCGACTTCCAATATTTACTCTGGACTGCATCGATTTGATGATATTGAATCCTTCTAATTTACTGTCTGGCACCGGTAACCTGCTCAGCCTTCATTATACTGGATATTAAATCGTTCATGCCTCATTAATCAATCTTTCAAGATGTTTTAATAAGTTTTCCTCACTATTTTTTACAAAAACATCCTTCAGCAAACCAAAATACTGTTGAGAACACTTTGGTTTACGACAATTATTTTAGATCTAAATATACTGTATTTGCTACAGAAGGGTATTAGGAGCACATTAAGGAAAAACATTTTTTTTTTTAATTGAGAGTGAGCAAAAAAAAAAAGTAATTTTTTTAGAAAATGTCTTGATTTTACGGTAAAAGTCGCAAATTTCAGAAAACATTGATAATTTTACGAGAAATAAAGTTGTATTTTTACGAGAAAAAGTCACAATCTTACAAGAAAAATTAATTTTTGCGAGAAATATTCCAAATATGCAAGTCAGAATAAAAAGTCTGAGAAACAAATTCGTATTTGAGCCGCCTTGAAAAATCTTAGAATGTTTAGTTTTTTCTTAGTGGCCCTAATACTCCTTTGCATATTGCTATAGAAATATACATTTTCATTTTCAAACACAAACTGAGGACAGGCTATGACACTTGAAACAGTAAAGCTACCAGACTTTTACTTTAATGACATTTAATTGAATTTATTTTGCAAAAGCTAACAGCAACAAATTTATCAATTCAAAATAGTGACTTGAATTCGACCCTTTCGTAGGCTCTTGGATTAAGTTGGGAGGTGTAATGAAACGACGTGTGTCAAAGATATCGACTAAATGAATAAATAAAAGAAAAATATAACATGCAGAGAAAAAAGAAAAAGTTTAATTTGAGTTTTTTTTCTCACATATTTAAGGTTTAATGATACTGGTCACAATATTTTGGCTCATCCTGGCACAGAAATGAAGCAATGGCGAGTATAAAAGCGAGAGAGGGATGAAGAACGATCACATCAGAAAAGAGCTTTTTTTTTCCTGCCCACATTCATGAACTGCTATTATGGTAGATTAGCGCTGGAATGCCGCTACCATTAGCTACGATGTCAAGAGGGAGCAGCCTCCACACTCACCTATAGGTGCCTCTATCTGCTCTTCAGAGGGGCTTGTGGAGAGGCTCTTCATCAATCCATTCACCACCTACGCTACTTAACTCCTTTTCGGTCCCATGGATCTGTATTTTAGTTGATTCCAGGTGTCCAAAGTTTATAGGCATCTATTTCTTTTCCTCCAGAACAATAAACTCTTAGGGGCTCAAGTAAAGGGGACCAAGTGGGGAAGAGGGGGGGGGGGAGGAAGGGGAGGAGGGCGCGGAGGTAAAGGGGGCTCCGTTTATTAGACAGCAAATAGCCGGCCGGTGGGTTTATGATGTGGAAGGTCATTGTTGGTTAATAAGTGGCCACATGAGTGCAGGCAGGTGCTGTGTTAACACCTCCTCTTTACTCGCCGTTCCAGCAGAGGCCATTCATCAGCCCGGTGTTAATGAAGGCCATATAATTAATAGGTGGATAGCAGAGAAAGCCCCCTCAGTTAATCAATGCAGGCCTGTTTGAAGAGCAGGGCTCGGGTGGGACACAGGGGATTCTGAATGGGGGTTAAGGGGGGGGGGGGGTCTGCAGGCTTTTTAAGGGACACACAGTTCACCGAGACGGAGAGTGGGAACTCTGACGGACTTCACTCCCAAGCTTTTGTTGGGGCGTGTGACGAACCCGCATCGCGTTCCTGTTCCTGTTTGCAGAAATGCAGCGGCAGTGGAACCAGGAATCCTTGAAACAGTTAAAGCTGCTCTTACCATTTCATCGTTAAAGAGAGAAAGTTAAAAAAGAAAAAAAGAAGAAAAATTTAAGTAACAACACAGTGAAAAACGATCGTTTTTCACACATTTTTCTTTTGTGCACGTTTAGTAAGTACATAGTCAATGCTGGCCACATGAAACGTAAACAGACGCCGGACGTTGCTGACGATGTTTCTCCGAAAAGTCCCCCAACCCCTGTGTTGTACAAGCACTTCGTCTGGTTGAACTCCTCAAGTTAAATGCGAAGATTATGTCCGAAGTTCTCTTCATAAAGAAAGTTCTCTGAGGTGAGATAAAACACGACATAAAAAAAGATGGATCACCACGAGTCGAAAAAAAGGAGCTCTCTCAAGGGAATAAAATAAGAACTATTAAAGTAAAACCCAACAGAAACAAGAAAGAAAGATTCAACTGGAGTCATATTTACCAAAATTTGGACTAAATCGGACCAATGGTTGAATAATTATGGACATAAAGTTCCCCCTAGTGTTGGCAGTAGGCTATACAACCTTTCCCGTTCTTCTTCTCACTAAGATCTATTTGAGCATAAAATTAGAAAATGATCCACGAATGGGTTGTTCAGTTATCGCGTTAACACGAAGGATCCGTGGCGGCGATGACGATTCTAACTTTTCGGGGATTCAATGAATGAATGAGTCGCAGTATAAGTGCTCCGCTCCAAACGAACGTGAATTTTGAAAGTCGTTTTACTTTATTCCCGCCACGTATATAACGCGAATAACGCGAAACCCTACGTTTACAGGAACGATACAGTTTATAATGCTTTCATCCACAACCAAACTAAACTAAACCCAATCCGTCTGGACACCAAACACCTTCTGGCTCTGAGTTCAGAGCATCGTCTGGAGGCGGACACAGACAGCTGAGATGAGCCTCCGTCACTCCCACATCAACATCATAGTACCTGTTTATAATGTAACCCACTGGTTGCATGTATATACTAAAGAGTAAGGGGCCAAGGATGTCCTGGGGGACACCATAGGCCAAAGGGGCGATAGAGGAGGAGTCATTAACCATGGCTATTGATAAAGTCCTCTTCGGTAAGTAGCACCTTTAAATTTTTAAAGCATCTGAGTTCTTAATAAGTAGAATTATGTAACTTGAAAGAACCAAAAAAAAAAAAAGGTCTTAATAAATGTTCCGAAAACATGCTTTACCAAAAATGTTGAAGGGATACAATCCATACTGACTGTCAAAAAGTAATTTTAGAATTCTGTATATTTATACAAACTGTTGATAAAAACATATATTATATATATATATATGTTTTTGTCATATATATATATATATATAACAAATACATGATTATTCAGACTTTCTGGTGATTTTCACGCAGCGACTGTACCGGTGACGTCCACAAAAGGCCCAATCACAACCAAACCAACGTATTTTATGCAAATCTGTCTAGACAACAAGAGTTTTTAAAAGGAAGGTGGAGGAATCTCCACCTACGTACACGTTGTTTCAATGAAACAGCAGTTCAAATGATTTAACCGTCTCCTTCTCTCTTATCCAGGAGAGTCTAAAGCTTCTTCTTTTTCTTTTTTTTTGGCCCTGCGCTCACTCCTTCACCTGCACCTTATCTCCACAAATGGAGTGTTGACTTTTTTTCTTCTTCAAAGGAGGAATACTGTCAGCCTGCTGCTAATGGGGATCAGGGGAGGCTACTGTTCTGGGACTCGTCAAGCCCTGTCCGAGCTGCCATCCTGCCCCGAAGTGTGGGAGCTATTTAACCTCTCCTCCTCTTTCTTTCTCACATTCTCTCATTTGCTCTTGCTCTACCCCCTGTGTGCCTTAGCTCCGTCTCTCCCGCTCTCCCGCTCTCACGCATCCCCATGTTTCCTCTCATACTTCTAACATGCCATCATGTTTTATCTGATTACGCCGGCAATGTGAGTTTCATTTAGATAAGTAACTGTACTCTGCGCCATCGTAGGGCCGCATTTTTGTGGGATGATGCCACCTTTCGGAGCTGATGTGACGGGGAGAGCTGGTGTTTTATCACCCCCCCCCCCCTTTTTTTTTCTCTTTTTTTTTACCTCAATCACCCAAACACACACATTGTGTCTTTAGAGCAGAGCTTCTACTGCAGGAGAAATCAGATTTTTATTCATCATTATAAGCTACAGGTCTTTCCAAATGCACTTGTGTGTGTGTGTGTGTGTGTGTATACTTGTGTGTGTGTGTGTGGGTGCACTCTGCCTTGCATTCTTGCAATATTTCTGCGGCTGTGCACACAGAGTGTGTATCCGCGTGCATGTGTACGTCCTTGTGTGCTCATATTTCCGTGGCCGTGCAGTGTGTGTGTGCGTGTGCACGGAGGCTCGGTAGAGGTGGGGGAGTTCTGCAACGGTCAACTGAAAAGAACCATTCTTTTATTCAGCAATTAACCCCATCTGGGTAAATAATACGCTGTTGTTCAGTCGAGCCGTCACTGTTATACGCCTGGCCCTGAACCCGAGAGCACTTCAAACGGGCGGCCGGTCGTCCAAACGATGACAAGATGCTGCAGAAACCGCTTTTCACAAAGTATATAATGCAAAGTGTTGTGTTTCACTGTACAGTTTTAGAGATACCCTCGAAAGAGGGAGAGATGGAGAAAGAGAGAGGGGTGGTGGGGGGGGGAGGGAGCGAAAACGACGGAGCGGGAAGAAGAGGGCTAAAGCGCCGGTGATATCACAGATAACAAGTCTGGATGCACTTACCTGCCTGGAAACTTGATCTTATTATTTTAAATTCTAGGGGCTCAGGCAATTATAAATAGAGAGCAGGGGACTCCGCGGCAGCAGCAGGAGGAGGGCGGAGGAGGAGGAGGGCGGATGAGGAGGAGGGTGGGAAGGAGGTGGTGTGTAGATGTATGGTGTGAGAATTCAATTTGCTCATCTCCTGTTATCGTAACTCAATTTCCCCTTTCGCGCTCACACACATGCGCACAAGCTGGGCACGCATCAACGGCCCATGCGGCCATCTGACGAGCGAGTGAACTTCCTCGAGGAGGAGTGCAGGTAATTAACGTCGATCAGGGCCGCTGCTCTCCAGATTTACGGTGAGAAGGAAGTGAATCTGATCCGGTGGACGTGAGAAACGCCAAGCGGCGGTAGGAGGACGGCGAGGAGGGGCCCGGAGCCTCATTAAACAGGGGAACTGATCTTTCCACAGAGATTGGGGCCCATCAGGATTCCTATTAAGGTTCTGCTCCTGGGGGCCCCATTAACTCCACTTCCCCGAGCCTTTTGGAATGAGATTTGGCTTGAAGGGCGATCCTCATGTGTAAAAGGCACAGCACAGCGACTCGCGGACGCACGCCAAACCGCCGGGGGATTACAATATGGTTGTCAGCTGTCACTTCGGCCCCTCAGAGACCGGCGGAGGGGCTGCAATGTGCAACCTGTTTGCACATAACACGACGATGTGTACAGAGACGGATCTACAGGGGAGTTACGGCTAGCAAAGATGCTAATAGCCTGAGTATATATGAAAGTCGTGACGGCAACAGCAAAAGACGGAACGTTTGAAAACGGTTGCTAGAAAAAATCCATTTCATTTTATTTAAATGTACTTTGATGAAAGTGTAAGCAGTGCATGCACAGTGCTTAGCTTAGCTTGGGTTAGCTCAGCATAAAGTGAGATTGATAATAATCATCTAAGTGGAACAAGCAGTTGTCGGAGTACAAACCTCCGACAAGTCACAACGGTTCCTTAGGTTGCGAAAAAATTCAGGCAGATTTCACCATCAATGTGATTGAGTTATTGCCAGCATCTAAATCTACCGACAACTCCAGCCACTCGTTTCCTTCGCCTTCCACTTCAGTGGCTCTGTTAAGCCCGCCGAAACCTCAGCTCCACCCCAAAAGGAACATCAAAAGAATCAAGGAAACAAAAGCAGCAATAGCCACATTTTGACGTGACTACTCCAAATACACCTCTAGGCCCAAACCCTCTTAAAACTTCAAACAAATCGGTCTTATAGTTTTCCCTAATTTTGCTCACAAACAAACAAAAAAACAAAGTAATAGGAAAAGTAAAGAATGTTTCCAAAAATATTCCTCTATTCTAGAATTTCTCAATTTGACTTTTAAACCATGGAACCATCAAAGGCATACACATCAGGTTATAACGTCTAATTGGTGTTACTCTCGTTCTCAAGAAATGTAATTAAGCTCCGCCCCCAGGACAAATGAGGGCAGGGAAGGTAAAGGAGTAAACCCGATAAGCGAGTTGACAACTATACTACTGACCAAACTAATAATTAGTAACAAAGGCTGTAACTACTCTTCTTTGAGTGAAAAGATTTTCTCTGGTGTAAAACAGTCTAACAGGGTATTTTCCCCGTAAAAGCCCCCAATCCCCTGCCTTGTACAAACAATCCCTCCGATTGAACTCATCACGTTAAATGTGTCTTATTAATAATCTCAAACAGTCCATCTTGACTAAAACTAACTATTTCTATGAAGTCAGCAGTCTGCTGTAGGATCAGATCCCATAGTGACTCAGTGATGAAGATAAATACAGTTAACTAGGAATAAAACAAGAGAGATTTCCTTGAGTCGATTCATTGAATGAATTTATGAATTTGAATTTAGAAACCACAGTTTTGAGAAATTATGGTCCGAAAACTGCGATTTCTGGAGATCAAGCACCAAAAAATGTAACTGACCTTTCCCCAAATAAATTCAGTTCTTCCTCACATTAAGGTCAATGTATTTATAAAGAATGAAGATCATCCGTGAAATAATTTTGGAGTTATCGCGCTAACACCATATAGTTGGCGTTAGCGCGATAACTCAACGCGATGTTAGCACTTTGAGATTTGATCCAAATGTAAAGTGCGTTATGAATAAAATGTATTAAATGCGGAATAAAGAATCCACATTGTCGATTGTGCTTTATGCCTATAAGTAAGCATATCAAATCATTTCCACGGAAACAAAAGTCTGATTTTAGCATCAGCTGTCAGCATTTACCTGATCTCCATCCGGATTAGGGTACGGCAGCATTTCTGCGTTTGATAAGGATCATTTTCACGGATTTTGGAGATCTTGTAAGCGTGAAAGCAGAGGTTGTGTTTCACCGGCGACCGTCTGTTTCTCAGCAGGATGGCACCGAAATCAAACGACAGAATTCCACCAAACTCGGTGGAAAGGTTGGTTCTGTTCTAGGAAAGAACCCATCAGGGTTTGGACTCAGACTCAGGAAATCTTTTCACTTGCATTTTCCGCCATTTTCCCTGCTTGCTACTGAAGCTTCTGTCTTTGTTTGCATAAAGTGAATTCAGAAAAGCTGAATATTACTTTGCAGGCGAGGACTATTGGCCATTTTTAGGGGGGCTCAGGCTTTGTTTATTTACCTGCCGCGCCCCTCTGCTAACGTCTCCTTTCGGAATTCTTTAGCTTACCCCAGATTGCACTTGATCTGCACTATAGCTCTCAACAGCTTTCAGATGAACTGTGGGGACTTTGAGCGTGAACATGGGAGGTCAGGGGTCAGCGGCGGTCGCATGGAGCGCGCACACACCGACACACCAGCTGCTAGTTAGCGTACATTTGTCATTTGACAACAAAAATACATCACTTAAATCGAGCGGCGAACACAAAACCAGAAAAAGGGGGGACCGGGATTATGTTACATGTGCTGCGGGGAGCATGACTGATTCAAACAATAATAACGTTCATTTATTTTTCCTTTTTTATGAAAAATACTTCACACCGCCTCTCGACATGAAGGAATAAACAACAGAGGGAGAGCTCCCGTGTCCAAATCACAGCTGCGTCTTTGTGGATTTCCTCTTGCCAAATCAGGGTCGGTAGCATTCCGTTATTACTAATCTTCTCAAATCAAATAGAAATTTTCAACAAAAAGCACAAAAAAAGCATCTAAAAACGATCTGTGTGTTTTACTTATCAAGTTGCAAAATCCTGAATCGGCAGCTGGTTCTCGACTCGTGTCATTCCTGCAGCGAACGGGCAAACATCCTGTGTTTACAAAGCAGATGAATTCCTTGAAAAATATTTAATTCCTTTCTCTGAGACAACACATGTAGTTAAATTTGTCAACGGTTGCCGGATATCGACTCTTGGCGGACCTTTGGAATATTTTCTGTGTATCGCTGGTTTGTGTCAGGCGGTGAGCTCTTAAGAACGGCGCCCTCCCAAGATTCGGTCGAGAGAAATGATCTGTACTTTTGGTTTATAAACTATCAAGCAAATAAAACACGATATGAGAGGTGCACGTTCACACACGTTCCTTCGCACACACACACACATGCACAGAAATGCACACAGGCTTTATCTAATTGTAGCCGGGTGGGGTATAAAAATAAGGAATTTAATCATTTTTTTTCCACTGAGGATTATGAAATACCCCTTTAAATGTGGTTGAAAGTAAATAAATGCCGTCTGTTAATATGATTACATTGTTTTTGATCAGATTTCAGCTTGAAGTTTCATGTGATAGATTTAATTTACCGAGTATTGTGCTTTTATCGTGATGTTAGAAGTTTGCTTGCTGTTACGAGCTCTGGCCATCGGGTGGCAGCACTGGGCAAAGTAGTGGTTGCTCCGCCAAAGTTCTGTCTATACTGGAAACTTCCCTCTTTTGGACCGAGCCGTGAAGCCTGAAGGGGTGGAGGTATGCAACTGTTGCATAAGCTAGTTCTGTAGGTACTTGTGCCATTAAACTTTTTTTTTGAATATGCTTCTATAGGAAAAATAAAATGGGAAAATGTCAATATTCTAAAGAGTTGGTATATTTTTGAAGCAGCCAGTTTCAAATTTGTGTTTGTGCCACTGGCTGGAAACCGACACGCTGTTTACCGCGTTGCTAGAGCGAAATGTGCTGTCTACAATGTTTACAAGAAAACTATTGTTAGAAATGTAAGTTAATAGACATTTGTATTTTTCCGCTTTAAATAATCAAAAAAATTTTTTTTTTTACTAATTAATGTTATTGTTTCCACATTCAGCCGTATTTCTTTCTATTAAAAAAAGATTTTATTCTGTACTTATTTATTTCTAATGTCCGTAGTAAATTCCTTTAAGAACCTTGCGACTTTTTTCCCGGGCTACATAATAGTTTAGTTTCGGTTTTGTCATCATGACCTCCTACTGTGTAAAAAAAAACAAAAAACTCTCTCTATATATATAAATAATCAAAAGTTGCATCGTGTCTTATTCAACTGTCCAAAATCCAGAGATATTTAGTTTAGTGTCATAAAGGCCTGAAGAAATGAGAAAAAAGATTTGAGAATCTGGAAATTCGCCGTCTTAAAAACGACTTGAAACAGTT
>VRLP01001039.1:0-2500 GCA_009660295.1 Lophius piscatorius | reverse complement strand
AAACACACACGCATACACACACGCGCACAAACACACACAAACACACATACACGCAAACACACACACGCACACATACACACACACAAACAAACACACGCACGCACACGCAGGCAAACTGCGTCTGAGTGTGTGTTTGTGGGCTCGGTGCCCACTGGTCATTGTAGGAAAGGGTAAGCAGAGGGTTTGATGGTTTTAAATGATCCGCCAGTTGATCCACGTTGCCATTCTTGTTCGCGAGAACCCCTGATTGCAGATGGTTTCAGTTTCCCTGATTCATCGGCGTTTAGAAACACACACACACACACACACACACACACACAGTAATGGGCTCAAATATAAACCTTGTTTTTCCGTTCCGTCCCCTCTCTTTGCCTGTCCTCCACTTCGGGGCACCGACTCCAGCTTCTCTTTCCCACTCGCCATTCACTCTGTCCCCGGGACACCCCATCCATTTATCCTTTATTAAACTTCAGCGCTCTCTGAGACTCATTTCCTGCGGTCCCTGGTGGAACAGAGAGCACGCTGGGAGTTTCCCAGGGACTGGCAGGGGTCGGAGTGGTGCCAGTAAAAGAAATGACTGGGGGTTAGTCGGGTTTGGGAGTGGCCCTGTCATCATAGGATTTATGGATTTATCTTCTCAAGCGTTATTGTGTAAAAATAAATTATCTGCTATTCTGATGTTGTTTATTTCCAATAAAAAGCAGAAGACGCACAACAACTACCTGCAGCGCGCAGGAAGGACATCCCAGGTGCGGGCATCCCGCCAAAGCCATATAAAGCAAAGCTGAATGGAAAAGTGAAGCCTAATGAAAACACTTTGAATGCAAGACAAACAAACTAATTAACCTCTCCTCTTCTCGCCGCTGGTCAAATCCAATGGATGTTGGCAGACACTGATATGGAACATTATTTCCACCATCTGGGGAGAATGTGTTTGGATAAAAAGTTCGGCCTGTTTCTGAATTGAGTGATTGTTTGGTTCTGCAGCAGGAGTCATCAACAGATGGCCCACGGGCCGAACGGGCTTCCATCCGGACCGCAATGCTAGGTAATAAAACAGGAGAACAAAAAAAAAGATTGAGCTTTAGTCGCTAATCGTAGTTTTAACAGGCGCTCCGGGACTTTTTCGCTGCACTTTAAAAAATAAAAAACAATCTGTATAATTCACAGTAAAATGCTGTGGTTTACCGTAAAAGTTACTGCGACCCCTTGGAACTAATTACGGTAAAATACCATATGAGAATAGGTTTTACGATAAACCTGTTCACAGGGGTATCGCATTAAAACAGACAAATACATACGTGACAATATGTATCATAATAAACGGATTCAAACATAATAAACATTAAAGAAACCTCACATACGCATATTTTGTTTTATATTATCTGTTTGTGACGGAGAATTCTGGTGAATTAAAACTTTGATTTCTTTTTTTCTCAAGCTAATATGAATAAATGTATATATCCTTAATGTTGATGAAAAGCTAAATGGATCACTTTATAATTCTATTCCCACATAGATCTTAGTGTGAGGAAGAACTGGATTGATTTTGGGATATTCCAATGTAATATACATGACTTCTAAACCATTGGCCCGATTTAGGACGTATTTTATGCATACTCTAAGATCTCTATTTTAAGGGTATTTTTATTTTACTCCAAAAGTTAATTTTCACCTACTAGAGGAGCTTTTTCTTGTTTTCTTTTTGTTTTTTTCAAGAAATACAGTGGAAAAAACTTTGCATTTAATTTGAGGAGTTCAATTAGGGGGAATGCTTGCACAACGCAGGGGATTGGGGACTTTTCGGGGACGTGCCCTTGCTGTCGAGGATGACAAAATTGTCTCTTAGGCTTACAAGATTTAAAAATAACCTTTACCTTTGCTGTCGTATGTCCCCGAAAAAGCCCCCAATCCCCTGCGTTGTACAAGCAATCCCCTTGATTGACCTCCTCAGGTTGAATGCGACCATTTATAATCTCAAACAGTCCATATTAACTCAATCTAACTGTTCCTATGAAGTCAGCAGTCTGCTCTAGGTTCAGATCCCATAACCCTAACCCTATTCTAAATATGGGAAAGAAAACAATCTTATATTTAAAAGTAAAGGTAGCTAACTGTTCAAGACCGCGGCAGAGACTCCATTTATTCTTCCGTTGATGAAAAGCTGAAAAAAAGTCTTTCCCAGGCTGTCCAGAGGCGTCTTCTCTGTATCATCTGTACCAAATGCAATATCATATATATAATATAATGTAAACATCAGTATGAGATAATCGGAGAAACTTCTCCACCAGAGTCCCGGGAGGCTGGCTGGAGATCAGGCTGATCTGTGCTCAGATACGATCCGCTGTCACTCGGGGGACTGGACTTCTTCTCAGATACAAAACCAAACGTCACTTATCTTATCTTACAGTCAACCCCCCCCCCCCCCCCCGTGCCCCCCACCCCGCCACCACAGCCCCAAACAATACAATCACAGACGACACCTGAGTAGGCCACCCCC